>AWOL01S0013262.1:20740-43124 GCA_000715115.1 Nicotiana otophora | reverse complement strand
ATATATATATATATTCATGACAGTAAAATGAGGCTTGTATATTTAATGAAGAGATGAGAGGAGAAAGCTCAACTAGTAGCGCATTAGAGCAATTCACTATACCTTCCAAGAAAAAAGAAAATAAGTAATGCAGGTTTATTTCATGTTAAACATTGTTAGAGCTAAAAGAAAATGAATAATGCTGGTTTTTTTTTTCGACGAACTCTAATTGAGAAGGTTATTTGTCAGGGAAATGGATCTTATGTATCCCCATGTGAGAAACCACCCACCCAATCAAATAAGTCAACCTTTGCAAACAATAATACTAGTTTATTTGTGGCAAAATATAGGAAAACAATATAGTAGGTGCATTAAACCAATGAATGAATTTTTTTTTCTTTTGTATAAAATTTTACTAGTATCAAAATAGTTATGGCTTTACTCGAATTCAGTATTATATATATATATATATATATATATATATATGAAAAGCTATGAACAAGAATAAGAACCTTTGAATAGCTTAGAAACAGAGAAAACAAGTTTATATTGCCTTGATATGCATGTTACAGTGTGTCTATTGAACAATCAACTTCCCCTTTATACATTAGGGGAGTTTTACCCTAGGTGCAACTGTAAGAAAGGTAAAAATCCTTTTTTTCGTTAATCATTGATCAGCTGCTGATACGGGCCGAGATTCACGCCGTGATATCCGATTGGGCGCAGATATCATGGCCCATCGTTAGTCGTGTGCAACCGTTTGATTGTGCCTTCCGAGGTCTTGGAGCACAAACCGAATTCGGGGGGCGTTGTATCGATGGCCCCAGTGGTGAGTGCTTCGTCCAGGCCTTAGTGCGAGAGGTTCCTGGCTTCGATCTCGATTCCGAGTAGTTATGTCATTGCTTCGTTTCCTCCATCGGGAAATCGGAATGCTCGCTAGCCCCAGTTTTACCCGTATACAGATAGTCCCCTCGTTTTTCAGAGAGTAGGTTTGCTGAAACGATGAGAAACGATAGATGAACCATGGTTCCTTCCTTCATACGTCATGACCGAAACGTCGAAGAAGTCGGAACATCCCATCAATTGTGTCGTTCTGACTTCGGACACATGTCAACCACCGGCTAGTTGTCTTCGAATGTGTAGCGCCACTTACTTCCCTTATAAAAGCTTTTATCGTTTGTTCTTTTTCCACTTTCCGATCAAGCTTCTACCTTTGAACTTCCCATCTATTATCATCTTCTTTCAAACTTTCATATCTTCCTCTTTGATCTTCAAATCTTCAGAATTGTTCTTAGGTTCTTACCTAGATTTTATTCAAGTCTTCATACCTTTTTCTTCAACCTTTAAACTTGCTTCTTCAAATCTCTATACTTTTTCTTTAAATCTTCAAACTTCTCAAATAGTAATGGCCAAAACTTCCAAGTCAGTTCTGCCTCTTCATCTTCCCAACCGGCCGTCGGTACTAAGGCGGCCATTCCCAAAATAATTGTCCTCAAGACGGCTGCTCCCGAAGTGGCTGCCACCGAACCGGCCCGGGAGTCCCCCTGAAAATGTTTATTCTCGAGGGCTGTTCCATTGCGGACGACTTCAAGGTCGAACAACCCTCATCCAAACAGGACCGGGGTGAAGGAGCATTGAGGTATATATGCTCAGTTACAGAAGACGCCCTTCCTGTGGTCCAAGAGGACTGTAAATGGGAAGGCTAGGACGTAGTAGTACTGTGCTCGAGGACGCTATTACTATCCACGTGTAGGGGTATTTAAGTGTTTCCACTTACCCCTTCACACTAGGCCCGGTAGACCCAGTTGTTTTGGATTTTTGCAAGAGATACAAGGTGTGCCTTGGATGCCAAACTGTTTACCCTTAAAATAAATAACAATTGAATTTATACGTAGTTTTAAGGATATGTGGATTAATACGATACAAGTTATCAATAATGTTAGATAAGCAAATGAAATATAGAACAAATAGCCAAACCAGCAGTAGTATTTGGTTGGGCGTGGATATCACGGTCTCTCGTTAGTCGTGCAAAACCGTTTGATTGTGCCTTATGAGGTCTTGGAGCTCGAACCGGATTTGGGGGCATTGTCTTGATGGCCCTGGTGGTGAGTGCTTCGCCCGGGACTTAGTGCGATAGGTTCCTGGCTTCGATCTCGATTCCGAGTAGTTATGTCATTGCTTCGTTTACTCCACCGGGAAATCGAGTTTGCTCGCTAGCCCCAATTTTACCCGTATCCATATAGTCCCCTCATTTTTCAGAGAGTAGGTTTGCGGAAATGATGAGAAACGAAAGATGAACCCCGGTTCCTTCCTTCATACGTCGTGACCGAAACATCGAAGAAGTCAAAAGGTCCCATCAATCGTGTCGTTCTAACTTCGGACACGTGTCAACCACCGGCTAGTTATCTTCAAATGCGAAGCACCACGTACATCTCCTATAAAAGCTTCTATCTTTGTTCTTTTTTCACTTTCCGATCAAGCTTCTACCTTCGAATTTTCCAGCTATCATCAACTTCTTTCAAACTTTCATATCTTCCTCTTTGATCTACAAATGTTCAGAATTGTTCTTAGGTTCTTACCCATATTTTCTTCAAGTCTTCATACCCTTTTCTTCAGCCTTTAAACTTGCTTCTTCAAATCTCTATACTTTTTCTTTAAATCTTCAAATTTTCCCAGATAGTAATGGCAAAAACTTCCAAGCTAGTTACTCAACACGCTGCCTCTTCATCTTCCCAACCGGCCGACAGTACTGAGGCGGTCGCTCCCAAAATAGTTGTTCTCGAGACGACTGCTCCCGAAGTGGCTGCCACCAAACCGGCCCCGGATCCCCACTTGAAAATGTTTATTCTCGGGGGTTGTTGAATTGCGGACGACTTCAAGATCGAGAAACCCTCATCTAAACAGGACCGGGGTGAGGGAGCATCGAGGTATATATGCTCTGTTACCGAAGATGTCCTTCCCGCGGTCCGAGAGGACTAAAAATGGAAAGGCATAGACGTAATAGACCCAGTTGTTTTGGATTTTTGCAAGAGATACGAGGTATGCCTTGGGCAAATCCACCCGTCTCTATGGAGGATCGTGATCCTCCTCCGTTATTTTGTGAATAACACTGAGTCTCGTCAATTCACCATCGACCACCTACTCCGTCTATACAGTCCCCAAATTATTCGAGGAGGACTAATCAAGCTCAATATCGGGCCAGCAAGCCCCCTTCTCGAGTATTGACGAAGATCGAGACCGAGGCTGGCATGGGCATTTTGTTTTGATAAAGACTAAATACTTGATCCCTCCCGAGTTTATGCTATTCCCCAAGAAGTGGAATGCATCTCGTAAGTGTAGTCTTTCCTTAAAGGTTAATTTTTCTTCATTTCCTCTCTCATCATTCGTATTTGTGGTTGTGTAGCTGTTGCCCGGGTTCTAAATGCGGTCCCCTGGCTCAAGGAGTGGATCGAAGGCATCTGCAAACAGATGTCATACTTCGAGCACTTATGGCGCACGTTTTCGAAGGGTCGATGGGAGGTCTGTTCTGATGGTAAGGTTCTCCATTGAATAGCTATCATCGTGTTCTTAACTCATATCATACTGACCTTTCTTCTTTATTTTATAGGTTTGCCTAAGGCCACCGAGCTTAGGCCTTTAGAAGGGGACGAGGACGTATCCTTTTCCGTTGATCCCACTGTTAAAAGACAGACCGGGGTTGCCGCTGGGGGAAAACAAAAAGAGGAAACGAAAACCTTCGGGCTCCCCGGTCCCGAGGTGAAGCCAAAGAAGAGTGTGGCTAGCAAGCCCAAGAAGAGTACCAGCTCCCGGGTGCTAGATTTTGACTCGCTTCTCCGGCTCATGGATCGACCCTTATCGGGGAGCAGGCAGTAACCGAGAGGGAGATTCGTGTGGCCGATATGGAGACGGAGGTGGGACCCATAGGGATGCCGGCTCCGCTCCGAAGGAAGCGCCCGGTGTAATAGACATTGTGGAGATGCCCTCCTACACCGAGTCCATGCTTGAGGAGGCCCAAGCTGGAAAAGAAAAGTCCAATGAAGGGGTTCATGACGTGGACGATCCCCTTCATTCTTTCTTCAATGGTGGGGACTCATCCACTTTGGAAGATTTTTTTGGGCTGGGTGACCTGGAAGTTCCGAAGAAAGATATATCTTCGGAAGCTGACGGGGCGAGTTCGAGCCCAAAATTGATTAATCAGTTTCCTGCTCCGAGTGTGGACTCCGGTCGCAAGAGATCGGTTATTCTCACTATCCCGTAGGATGCCCGGGTTCTATCTGCTCCTGTGGGCGTAGCTAGCTACCTCTAATGCCTGGTGACTGAGGAGGACCAAGCAAAAATAAATGAAGTGGACGTACCGTGTACCATGGAGGACCAGGCCTCGGTACTTCACAACGAGATCTTCCTCCGGTACCGTGTTGAGGTCAATCAACTCGAGCTCGAGCTCAAGGAGCAGGCTTGAAAGAAGGATATGTACAAGATCCTCTGCTATCAACAAGATATGACCGTCAAGGACCTTCAGGCCGATCTGAATAGGGCTTAGAAGGAAGCATCGTCCCTAAGGCGGGAACATGCCAACTTGGTCGAAAAGGTAAACGTCTTTGAAGTTAGAAACGAGGAACTAGTCATAGTAGCTAATGACAAAACCTCACAAATCCAACAGAATATCGACAAGGTCGACCAACTCCAAAAGGAGATGAACGAAATCCAAGCCATGGCCGATGGGTGGAAGAGCAAGATGGATCTACTAGCTTCGGAAAAGGAAACCACCCAGGCAAAGCTGACATCGGTAGAGGTCAACTTCGGGTGGCGAAGGAGAAAGTTGATAAGCGGGCTCAGCTAAATAATGATCTCCGAGCACAATTGAGCTCGGTTGTCGTAGAGCGGGACGCCCTCGGTATAGAGCACGAGGTAATGAATTCCAAGCTTGAGACAACCTCTGTCAATGCTGAGGAGATGGTGGCCCAATATAATGCTGATGTCGAAGCAGTCGAGGCCCGCCTGAAGACCAATGCAAATATATGAGGCGGATGTCTCGAAGGGAGACCCTCGAAAAAATACACGCCTGAGGCTTTGACCTATCGGTCGAGATTGAGGAAGCATTAAATCTTGAGGCTGAGGCAAAGAAACTTTCCGAGCCTGAAGGTTCCGACAGTTCTGGCGACGAGTCGGGCCCCTTAGAACGTTTTTAGTTTTTGTCTTGTGTATATTTTTTGTTTATTTTGAGACCATTTTTGTTGGGACTTTGTAAATACATTTCGGAATATATATATAATTTCCCTTTCGAGCAATTTCAAGTCTCTACTATTTTAGCATCTTTTCATAATTTTTATTCTTGCAAATATTTCTAATACCTTAACATAGAATCAAATGTAGTAATAAGTCGTTCGTTTTTCTGAGTTCCGAACAGAGCCTAACTTCGATGCAACTTCATTTGCTTAAGGCTTTGGAAACTCGGAGTGACCGGAAGTTTTCCCAAGATTCTTAAGTGATTTTAGGAGATTCGTCGAGGGTAACCTTTTAGCACGTTTTGAATTTTTATAAAGGCCTTACATTCTGATTACGAGCTTCGGACGTCTCCGAGCCATTTTTTAGGGTGGATGTAGCCTTTTGTGTTTAGGCACTACCTAATAGGTTTGGTGCCTCTGGGATTTGGTAGCTCGAGTTGCCCGAACATTTTTCGGATGATAGTCGCCGAGTAGGGGTAGCCCTTACGCTCGATAGTCCCCGAGTAGGGGATAGGGGTAGCCCTTGGCCTCGATAGTCCCCGAGTAGGGGATAGGGGTAGCCCTTGGGCTCGATAGTCCCCGAATAGGGGTAGCCCGTGGGCCCTTAGGATTTATGTTTTAAGAGGCAAAAATGCGTAATAACAAGGATGAAACTTTCTTTCATTTTTGTATGTAAAGTACATGATCGAAAGCGTGTAAAAGCTTGTATCATGGCTAAGGTGGCCTATGCGGGCACGGTTCATTTGATCGTTTGGCCCTTACAATAAATCCTAACCACCGATCCTAAGCTATTCAAGTACAAAGTTTCCTTCTTTCCTTGCCAAGAACCTTAACCCGAGGGTGATGTCCTCCAATGTTCGAGGTCGATCTTTAGAGGGCTCGGATATTGTTGATGCGCCCATTGACTCACTGACCTTCGAATCTAAGTTAGCACGATTTACTATTGCCTCGTTAAAAACCTTGCCGAAAACCCCATTTTGGGACAAAACTGGTTCAAGGGAAAAAGGGTCCAACGTGTACTTTCAAACCTAATGGTCATATTCTTCCTTAGTCGTTGCCTGCAAGCGTTAGTTCGATTCATAATATTATTAAAAAGTAAATGAGATCGTACCTTAGTAGTAGTACCACTTTAATTGCGTCACGTTTCAGTTGTTCGGTAGTTGTATACCATTTCCCGCTTCGAGTTTGTACGAGCCCTTGCAAGTAATTCCGACGACTCGATATGGTCCTTCCTAATTTGGTCCCAACTTTCTCTCGTTCGGGTTTCGGGTATGCAGTATTACTTTTCTTAACACCAAGTCCCCGATCTTGAAGTGTCGGGGGTTGTCTCTTCGGTTGTAATATCTTTTTATCCGTTGTTTCTGGGCGGCCAACCGGACTAGGGCGGCCTCTCGTCTTTTATCCAATAGTTCCAGGCTCGTACTCATGTCCTCACCATTCGATTCTTCGGTCGCATATCGGAACCTAAGGCTCGGTTCTCCCACTTGACCGGTATTACACCATAGACCAATGAAAACGGAGTGTCCCCGGTACTAGACCGAAGTTGTACGGTATGCCCACAAGACTTCGAACAGAATTTCCTTCCATTTCCCTTTGGCATCAGTCAACCTCATTTTCAAGTTTTGTAGTATGATCTTGTTTGTAGATCCTGCTTGTCCGTTCCCACTAGGTTGATATGGTGTCGATGCTATCTTTTTAATCTTGTGATATTCGAAAAACTTGTTTACCTTAATGCCGATGAATTGCTTCCCATTATCACACACAATCTCGGTCGGTATCCCGAACGGGCATATGGTCCCAAATGAAGTCAATGACTTCTTTTTCCTAGACTTTCTCGAACGCTTGAGCTTTGATCGATTTAGAAAAATAATCGGTCATAAACAGTATGAATTATGCCTTACCAGGTGCCCACGGCAGGGGACCGACGATATCCATTCCTCATTTCATGAACGGCCATGGGGACAAGACCGAATGGAATAGCTCTCCAGGATGATGGATCATCGGTGCGTGTCCTTGACAGTCATCGCATCTTCATACAAAGTCCTTTGCATCATTTTACATGTCAATACAGTAATAGCCGGCCCTGATTATCTTCTGAACCAAAGATTCCGACCCCAAATGGTTTTCGTAGGTGCCTTCGTGAAATTCTCTCAAGACATATTCGGTATCTCCCGGCCCCAAGCATATGGTGAGCGGGCCGTCGAATGTTCTTCTGAACAAAGTCCCTTGAGACAGGTTGAACATAGCCTCCTTCGTGCGTAGAGCTCTCGATTCTTTAGGATCCGAGGGAAACTTCCCAGTCTTCAAATAGTCTATGTATTTGTTTCTCCAATCCCAAGTTAAACTTGTTGAGTTTATTTCTGCATGGCCTTCTTCCACTACTAATTTCAGGAGATGTACGACTGTTCCTGAGTTGAATTCATTGTTATCAACCGATGACCCCAAGTTAGCCAGAGCACCGGCCTCGCTATTTTTTATCCCGGGGCACGTGTTGTAGGGTTCATTCCTTGCATTGATGCAGTGTTACCTGCAATTTGTCTAAATACCTTCGCATTCGTTCCTCTTTTACTTCAAACGTCCCATTGACTTGATTTACCATAGGGAGGGAATCGCAATTAGCTTCGACCACCTCGGACCCAAGGCCTTTAGCCAATTCGAGACCTGCAATCATGGCCTTATATTCGGCCTCGTTATTAATCAATTTCACAGTTCTAATAGACTGCCTAACTACGTTACCCGTAGGCGGCTTCAACACGATGCCGAGTTCGGACCCCTTTACGTTCGAGGCACCTTCCGTAAAGAGGGTCCAGATTCCCGAGGAAGTCCTCGAGGTTAACAAAAATTCCATTTTGACTTCGGGTATTAAGGCCGGCGTAAAGTCGGCCACGAAGTCTGCCGAATTTTGTGATTTGATGGCGGTTTGAGGTCGATATTCGATATCGTACCCGCTATTTCTACGGCACATTTGGCCAACTGGCCCGAGAGCTCGAGTTTGTGCATAATATTGCTTAGTGGGTAAGAAGTTACGACACATACGATGTAGCATTGAAAATACGATTTTAACTTTTTGGAGGCGCTTAACAAAGCGAGCGCCAATTTTTCCAGGTGAGGATACCTTGTTTCGGCCTTGCCTAGAGTTCTACTAACATAGTAAATAGGAAATTGCATACCTTCCTATTCCTGGATAAGGACTCCACTTACCGCTACCCCGGATACTACCAAGTAAAGTTACAATTGCTCGTCCGCCTTCGTAGTATGGAGCAAGGGTGGACTCGAAAGGTACCGTTTGAGTTCTTCCAAAGCTTGTTGGCACTCCGGGGTCCAAGAAAGTTATTTTTATTCTTCATTAACGAGAAGAATCGATGGCTTTTGTCTGAGGACCTTGATATGAACCGGCCCAGGGCGGCTATGCGCCCAGTTAGCCTCTGAACGGCCTCGAAACTGTCCACCACGATGATGTCTTCTATAGCTTTGATTTTATCGTGATTGAACTTAGTCCCTTGGTTGGACACCATGAATCCAAGGAATGTTTTCGGGTCCGACCCCGAATTCGCATTTTTACGGGTTCAACTTCATATTGTATCTTTTCAATATGTCAAAGGTTTCCTACAAATGTTTCAAATGGTCCTCTCCTTGCAGGAACTTAACTAACATGTCGTCAATATAAACTTCCATTAATTTTCCTATCTATTCTTCGAACACCCGGTTTACTAGGCGTTGATAAGTGGCATCAGCGTTCTTTAGTCCGAACGGCACTACATTATAACAATAGGTGCCGAATTTAGTGATAAAGGAAGTTTTTTCTTGATTGCCCGGGTCCATCCGGATTTGGTTATACCCGAAATAGGCGTCGAGAAAGATGAGTATCTCATGCCTGGACGTCGTATCGATCATGTGCTCGATGTTAGCCAAAGGAAAAGAGTCCTTAGGGCATGCCCTGTTCAAGTCTTTGTAATCTACGCACATTCTTAATTTATTTCCCTTTTTAGGCACTACCACTACGTTAGCTAACCAATCTGGGTACTTAACTTCTCGAATGGAACCTATTTTAAGGAGTTTAGGTACCTCATCTTTGATGAATGCATGCTTGACTTCGGATTGAGGCCTCCACTTCCGTTTAACCGGGTGGAACTTCGGATCCAAGCTCAGCTTATGAGTGGTTATCTATGGGGGATCCCTGTCATATCAAGATGGGACCAAGCGAAACAATCTATGATAGCTATAAGGAATTCAATGAGTTTTTTCCTGAGCTCGGGAGTTAACCCCATGCCCAGGTATACCTTCTGATCGGGTAAATGTTCAATCAATATGACTTGCTCCAAATTCTTGATCATTGACTTGGTGGCATCGGAATCATCAGGGGCGATGAACGACCTAGGGACTCCGTAATCATCATCCTCGCCTACTCCTTGCTTCTTCGATTCGATCGGGACCGGTATCGGTGATTGCTATTTAGTTTCTTCCTTCCTAACTAGCTCCATGTTCTTTGATGTCGAGAGTGCGGACATTGAGATCACCTCATCGACTGCGAACATTTCTTTTACGGCCGGCTGCTATCCGTAAACCGTCTTGATTCCTCTCGGTGTAGGGAACTTCAGTGTCTGGTGTAGTGTCGAGGGTACTGCCCTCACATTTGTGAACCCAAAGCCTTCCGAATAAGGCGTTATACCTCATGTCCCCCTCGATCATGTAGAATTTGTATCCTAAATTGTCCCGGCAGTATTTACTGGCAAGGTTATTTCCCATTTGGTAGTTTCGCATGTCATGCTGAATCCGTTTATAACCCAGACTGCTGGCATGATTTGGTCTTGTAGACTCAACTGCTCTATGACTTTCGATCTGATGATATTGGCCTAGCTGCCTGGATCAATCAACACACACTTAACTCGAGATTTATTTATAAGTACAAATATTACCGGTGCATCAGTATGCGGTTGTACGATGCCTTCGGCGTCCTCATCGTTGAACAAAATGGTTTCCTCCGGGATATAATCTCGGGTTAGTTTTACCCTTGTGAGATGACGTGCTGAGGTTCTTCTTGTTCGGTCTGTTTGTTGGAGTCCTTGTTCCTGAAGTGATTTTTGGCTCGATCATTCAGAAATTCCCGGAGATACCCATTATTGAATAACCGGGCCACGTCTTCTCTTAATTCTCGGCAGTCCTCGATCCTGTGGCCATGAGTGCCATGATACTTACACATTAGGTTAGGGTCTCTGGGTAGGGTCGGATTGCAATGGTCGAGGCCACTTGGTATCCTTGATGCGCCCGATAGCAGATACGATGCTGGCAGCATCGACATTGAAGTTATATTCCGATAACCATGATGCCTCCCTTTTCCCGAGTGGCCTATCGAAACAGTTTTTGCTCATGAGTCCCCGGATACTATGGCCTCTATCGTTCCTCTTCTTGTTTCTTCTAGGGTTATGCCCAGATCTGTTACTCCTCCGCTCTCCGCTATACGGTTGATACCGGTCTCTATTTGGTCTTGGTTCATGATCGGTGACTCTCTTAGAACTGTCATCGGTTCTGATGGGATAGACAGACCCGGAGAGGGCCCCGAGCTGATCGTCCTCGACTATGATTTTTGGTTGGTACCTGTTATGGACGTCGGCCCATGTTATCGCCGGGTACTCTATCAAATTGTGTTTTAACTATTGTGAAGCCAAGGAGCTTCTGGGGTTAAATCCTTGAGTGAACACCTGCACGACCCAATCATCCGTAACCGGAGGCAAGTACATCCGTTCTATTTGAAACCTCAATACGAACTCCCTGAGAATTTCGTTGTCCATTTGTTTTACCATGAAAAGATCTAATTTTTTGGTCTCGTCCTTGATGGCACCGGCATGCGCTTTCACAAAGGCATCTGCAAGCATAGGAAACGAATCGATAGAATTTGGGGGTAAGTTTTGATACCATATCATCGCTCCTTTTGACAGTGTTTCTCCGAATGTGTTTTAGCAAAACCGACTCGATTTCGTCATCTTCTAAGTTGTTTCCCTTGATGGCACACATGTAGGAGGTCACGTGCTCATTTAGATCCGTGGTTCCGTTACACTTCGGAATATCAGGCATATGGAACTTCTTCGGGATTGGCTTCGGTGCCGCGCTCGAAGGAAGTGGCTTTTGCACAAATTTATTGGAGTCCAGGCCTTTCAACATCAGGGGCGCTCCTGGGATTTGATCGACTCTGGAGTTATAGGCCTCCATTTTTTTGCCGTTGACCTCAATCTTCTTTTCCCTCGATTCCACCCGCTTTGTCAGTTCCTCAAGCATTTTTATTATTTCGGGGTTGGCCCTAGACTCGGCTTCACCCGGCCAATCTGTGACTTGCCTATTTCTTCAAGTGTTTTCCCGGGATGGTTCGGGCTCAACTCTACTGGGGGCGGCTTTGATTCTGTAGTTGTGCTATCGTCGCTTGTTGGGACTGTAACATTTCTAAGATCACCCACAGATTAATCATGTCGCCTTCACCTTCGGGTCTACCTCGAGTCGTTAGTCATGCTCCTCCACGAATTTTATTCTCAGGGTCGGTCGGCAGGTTGGCGTCGATGTCCACATGTGAGTTGGCATCGACTAGGTCTGCAACTGGGACTCCGTTGGGATCGGCGAGGGGCATCTCGTTGCTAGGTGCTATATTGTTATTTTCGCCATGATGGCCAGATTCAGCATCAACGTTCAAGTGAGCAGACTGAGAGTTTGACATTTTTAGGTAAACCTGAAATCAGAATCTCAAAGAACAAGCGTAAAATAGAGTGGCGGTCGCCAAACTGTTTACCCTTAAAATGGATAACAATTAAATTTATATGTGGTTTTAAGAATATGTGGATTAATCCGATACAAGTGATCAATAATGTTAGATAAGCAAATGAAAGATAGAATAAATAGCCAAACCAGCACTAGTATTGAATCCGGGCTCGGTTGTGGGTTTAACGACTAATCTCTCTTTGATTTGTAGCCAAAATATATATGAAAAGCTATGAACAAGAATAAGAACCTTTGAATAGCTTAGAAACAGAGAAAACAAGTTTATAGTGCCTTGATATGCGTGTTACAGTGTGTCTATTCAACAATCAACTTCCCTTTTACATAGTAGGGGAGTTTTACCCTAAGTACAACTCTAAGAAAGGTAAAAATCTTCTTTTTCGTTAATCACTCATCATCTGCTGATACGGGTCGAGATCCATGCCATGATATTCGGTTAGGCGCGGATATCACGGCCCCTCGTTAGTCGTGTGCAACTGTTTGACTATGCCTTCCGAGGTCTTGGAGCCCGAACCGTATTCGGGGGGTGGTCTCGATGGCCCCGGTGGTGAATGCTTCGTCCGGACCTTAGTGTGAGAGGTTCCTGACTTCGATCTCGATTCCGAGTAGTTATGTCATTGCTTCATTTCCTTTATCGGAAACTCGGGGTGCTCGCTAGCCCCGTTCTACCCATATACATAACTAAATATTCGGATACAGCTTACATGGTAGAAGAATCAATAAATATTTTTTGAAGGATCTAAGCAGTATAATCCGATCTTAGCCTTACGAATTCTATACAGTCAAATTTCCTCCTCATTTCTAAGTAACAGCGTTCAATCAGAGCTAAAAAACATTGTGATACAAAATGGGAAAAGGGCTTAAACTACCGCTATCATTAGCTAAATGGTTTACAGATACCCTCCGTCCACCTATCCGTCCAAAAACGCACACAGCGTTAATTATATTAACAAAATTGCCCCGTCTAACGGCAGAATTTTGGGGCATTCAATTTAGTGATGTGGTTATTTCTCATTGGGCCACGTGGCAATCTCGAGTTGAAACAAAAAATTGACCTTATTTTCGACCCACTTAATCCGACCCAAGGTTTTTTAACTGGGTCATAAAATAATACATTAACCCATAATTTCACAAAAATATCCATACACAAGATTCGGAAGGCCAGCACCTAATAAGTGATCGAATTTGTTTTCGACTAGAGCGCCGCTTCTACGGCCAAATATCAGCTTTCTTGTCCGTGCAGCGCTATCAAACTGCATAAATAATGTATCTCATAGATATCTAAAAAATAAAATCTTCTAGAATCTCTTTTAAGCCAGAAAAAAAAATCCTTGCAAACTCACTGGTATCTACAGATTCTACTGCCCTTCTCGTTTTGCTAACTCCTTTAATTTCTCCTCGTCCGGGTGAACTATCCAGCATGGTAGACTGTGCAAGCTTGGAACACTCACATTCCCTTGAATCCTCCATAAAATTATTCAATTTGTCTCTCAAATCTTGAACCTTCTCACTATTGCAAGCATTTATAAAGCATGAATATTCTGATTTAAGGGAAAAAGTATTAGTGCTCAATTTGTAATTTTCCGTCAATTTCCCAAAAAACAATCTTGAGTATGTATATCTTAGTGAAGTATGGGTCATTTTTTTGTTTCAACCCGAGATTGCCACGTGGCCCAATGAGAAACTACCACATCACTAAATTGAATGCCCACAAATTTTGTCGTTAGACGCGTGGGGAATTTTGTTATTTTTCGGACGGATAGGTGGACGGAGGGTATCTGTAAACCATTTAGCAAACAATAGGGGTAGTTTAGGCCCTTTTCCGGAAAAATATTATGCAATGCATATTATTTTTAATGCACCAAACCAAACAGTCAATAAGAAATAATTACAGCATAACTAATCTTAACATTACTAATTCCAGCATTACTAATACACCATATTCAGTACTACTATTCTTATACACCTACCAAACGACCCCGTAGAGTTAAAACGCTAGCAGCTTCAAATTGGCTTACCACACTGCTTGCTCGTTATATCTGAAAGAGACAAGTAAAAATATGCAGGACGACTTTTATTGTCAGCTCAAGTAAATGGTCAGCTAATACTAACAGAAGATAGTTTAGTTGGATGATGATAAAATGCATTCCAGAAAATGCGTGATACTGGGCAAAAATGAATTCCAAATATGCACGAGTTAAGCAAGAAAAATATTTAATTTAAAATAAAATGATGCATGCTTAGTGCAAGTGCATAGCCACAGCAAGTAATCCAACTACTCTTATGTTCTCCACTTCAACTGATTTGAATGGAGGTTAACGGAAGCATCTTCTTGATATCAAAATGACAGTTAAAAAGGGTCCCAAGAGGAACCTACGGGCTTTTTCCTTTTCATTAGATTAGGGTTACAACAAACCATGAAACACTACTGTTTGATTTGGCTACTCAAGCAATTTTGATTCACAAGTATCATTTGGTTTAGTTGCAGAAAATTAAAATGCACAATCCCACATACAGGACTAGATCAGTTTCTGTCGCTTAGAAAGCAGTATCAAAAGCCGAAGGTAGCATGTGTCTTGGCTGTGATGTCAATTGACAACACTGGACACAACACCTTCTTTGATGCTCTAGCGAATGGTAACAATTGCTTTGAAGTCTCAGAACATCAATCTTTGACTGTAGTCCTCAGTATCTTTACATCATGGATTGGTCTGCATTCATATCCAATGGAAGAGTAAGTAAACGAAACCTGAATTAGAGCCTTCATACTCATTAGTATGGTTAAAGAGAAGAGGACTAACAAACTTCAAATGCACAAATAAGGTTTTTTCTGATGCATGACATGCATTTCAAACATATAACAAAAAACGTATTCTTATCCTTTTCTGCGGCAAGGACACGTTGACCAGTATTAAGTGGTAAAATTATTGTCCTTTTGTGACTTTCATTCTCTAAACAAATATGACATTGATTTCCGATGTTTTCTGTAGGCATAACATTTTTCGGAATTCTGCAGCATGACATTTGTTCTCATGCTAATGTAAAGTATATGATAGGAAAGCACAATACCTGTCAGTATTATCAGTTTGAACACTGCCGAGTCTCTTGATAATTTCCATTCCCCGACAAACTCTTCCAAAAATGGTATGTTTCCCTAACATCGCATGAATGAAAACTTCATCAGCTAATAGTGCACTTAAACAGCTATCAATGCGACATAAGAACAGACTACAAACAAAGAAGAGATGGAAACTGTACTCGCCATGCTAATTGTTACAGAGGCCAATTTTTCGCAAATGGCACTGCACGGCAGCAGCCTGACACTCAAGCTGAGCCTTACTTTTCCCTCACTGTTTAGGAATTAGAATTATTTCACACTTCTGAAACGGAAGCAATACAATTACGGGTAAACACCCAACCTTTTATTATTGTTGCAGAATATACAAAGGACTCTCCGTTGGAAGGCTAACAACTGACTTCCTCCCAAGCCAACGAAATACAACACCTATATATAGGGGCTGACACTGGCAGATTACAAGGGCCAATTCACAAAGGGACAATTACATCACAGTGCTCGTCACCTGTCAAACAAACACTTAGCCATGTAATAGAGCACTTCCCACAAAATGGTCCCTCTTCAGCACTTAGTCATGTTTGGTGGAGCACTTCCCACGAAATGGTCCCACCATTAGCATTTTAACCCACTATAACATGTCTTGCACACAACTTTGCCTACACTTTGTCTTTAACTTGCCTTGCCTTGTCATTTGACCATGCCTCGCACATTAGCTTATGACAATGTCTCTGTCACAGCCTTGTCGTCTCATTGATCCGTACGTATGCCTTGGCCAAACGCCATGCGTCTATCTTCGTTTGTCATCGTCGTCACCCACATCCAAGGCTGCCTTGCTATCACTCAAGGAACCTTGCCTAGCTGACCTGCCCAAGTCCGTGTACTGACTTAAGCACACTCCCAGCTCCGTACATTGCTTTGTCAAACCCACACGAACTCATGCCAAAGGGCAATGTACAAGCCTTTGACATTGGTTCTACCCGGCATCCGTCACGTCTCAACATTAGGGGCTAACAAACCACCCCCGCTAGTTGAACTCGACGTCCTCGTCGAGGATGACTTCAAGTAGTCCTCTACTTGCTATACATATTGCCACAATGAAGCACCCTTTTCCCAAGTCGCATCTGTCTCGGGCTTTCCTTTCCATTGAATCAGGAATTTCGTCCGCCTATTCATCTTATGCATCCCAAGAACCTTCTCAATTTCTTCCTCAAGCTGAGTGTGCATCTCAGGAGGAGCTCTATTTGTTTTGTGTCTGCCCGGATCTTCAGGATCTTCAACATAAGGCTTTAGAAAACTCACATGGAAAGTCAGATGTATTTTCATTCTTTCAGGCAGAGTCAGTCGCTAAGCAACTTCACCAACTTTTGCAGCAACTTCAAAAGGACAATCATACCTTGAAACCAAGGCTCTATGCCTAACTCGGTTGTCAATCTTTTTTCAAATCTGCGGAGTAAGCTTTAACAACACCTAGTCACCCATTTTGAACTCCAAGGGGCGCCTATTTTTGTCAGCATATTTCTTCATTCTTCTCTGAGCCTTTGCCAAGCTATCTGTCGCTTCTTTGATCATAGCTTGTCTATCCCAACCATAGCGGTAAGCAGCTGGACATTTATCCCCCGTCTTTTGTTGTGCAATTGCCACTAGTTGTGCAGGCTGCTTCCCCAATACAATCTCAAACGGACTCATCTTCGTTGATGAAGACTTGTGCAAATTATAAGAGAATTGTGCACAATTTAGCAAATCTGTCCAGTTGCGTTGACTGGCAGTCACGAAGTGCTTCAAATATTCTTCCAACAGATGGTTAATTCTCTCGGTTTGGCCATCAGTTTGGGGATGATTCGTCGTTGAAAACTTCAAGTTCGTACCCATCGAGTTGAACAGATGAGTCCAGAACCGGCTTGTAAATCGAGCAGCTCTGTCACTAATAACTTCCTTCGGCATTCCGAAATATTTAACCACATTCTTGAAGAACAATTCAGCAGCAACTTTTGAAGGACATTCTGTAGGGGCAGCAATAAAAATAGCATATTTAGAAAACCTGTCAACCACGACCATGATCGACGACAATCAATTAACCTTAAGGAACCCACTTATAAAATCCATCGAAACAGATTGCCATAGTTCTTCTAGAATAGGCAAAGGTTGTAGCAAACCCGCCTCCTTCTTCCGCTCAGTTTTATCAAGTTGACACACAAGGCAACTTGATAAATTAGTATAGCCATCATCCTTTCAATTCCTGGATGATCAGCCCATAGAGTATCATGCGTCTCTTCCAACAGTTCACGACGTACCCCATCACCAAGTGGCACTACGATTCTCCCCCCTTTGAAATAGAGGAGATCGTCCTCGATCCAGTACCGCCTTACCGTCCCTTCTCTCTCATGATTCATTGTTTTGATGTACAATGGATCATTAGAGCACACGACTTGATTTTATCAAGAAAATCAGATTCAAGTCGAGTAATAGAATAAACAGCAGCAAATACCTCTTTTCGGCTTAATGCATCGGCAACTTGGTTGTGTCTTCCTGGCTTATGCTCCCAAATAAAATCATATTCTGCCAAGAATTCTTGCCATCGTGCCTGCTTCGGACTTAGCTTTTTCTGCGTCTTGAAAAATGTATTGGCCACATTATCCGTTCTCACAACGAATCTAGTTCCCAGCAAATACACCCGCCAAATCTACAAGCAGTGGATCACAGCAACCATTTCCTTTTCATGAGCCGAATATCTTTGCTATGGAGGCTATGGCTTCCTTCAACATGTCAAATGCACCACTGCATTTCTCAGTTCACGCTAAGGGTGACATGTGGGCCGGTTAGGACCGGGCTAGGCCTAGGACCGCAAGCCCAAATGGATAGTGGGCCTAAACGGTTCTAACCGTATAGGACCGGAACCGTGGGGAGGTGGGCTGGTCCCATAAGCGAGGCCCGCGAGACCGGGACCGGTTGGGACCGGCTGGGAAGTGGGCCGGTTCAAGCGGTCCTAAACGGGCCTATCCGNCCCATAGGCGAGGCCCGCGAGACCGGAACCGGCTGGGAAGTGGGCCGGTTCAAGCGGTCCTAAACGGGCCTATCCGAGCCCAAGGGCTAATTTTTAAAAAAAATTAAATCTGCCACATTATAGCCTTTATGGCATTTAAAATATGGCTGTTTTACCTGCCAAAATAGTCGTTAGCTATTTATAAATAGGCATTTAACCCCCCTAACTTTGTTTTAAACCCAATGTTTTTTAAAATTACACTTTTTCTTATATAAATCATATATATATATATATATATATATAGTATAGTATATATATAAGCTATATTCGATATATATATATAAGCTTATATTTATGATATACTATACTATATATACATTTTAAGATATATAAGCTATATTCGATTTATATACTATATATACATCTTAAGATATATATATATACTATAATATATATACATAGTATATAAGCCATATTCGATAGTATACATCTTAAGATATAGTAATATATATATATACTATACTATATATATATATATATACTATACTATATATATATATATATACTATATATATATATATCTTAAGATGTATATATAGTATAGTATATATATATATATATAGTATAGTATATATATATATATACTATACTATACTATATATATAGCTTAAGTATATACTATACTATACTATATATTCGATATATTCAATATATATACATATCTTAAGATGTATATATAGTATATATATAAGCTATATTCGATATATATAGATATATACTATACTATATATACATCTTAGATGTATATATAGTATATAAATCGAATATAGCTTATATATCTTAAGATGTATATATAGTATAGTATAGTATATACTATACTATATTATATATGCATCTTTATATACTATATATATATATATATATATATTTAGTATAGTATAGTATATATATAGAGCTTATATATATTAAGGTGAACTGTCTCATGCTGATTGGTAAATCTACCATTGAAGTGTCCTAATATTGTAAGAACAAGGGTATAAACAGCATCTTCTCTATTTTTCACAAGAGTCATGCCTAAGTTATCAATTCCTTCGTCAGTGGCTATAGCATTAATAACCATTAACTTTTCATCAGCAGTCAAATAATTATCCCACCATCCACAAAGTTGGCCAGTAAAACCGGCAACAATCATTTTGCAAATAGTTCTATCTGTATTTTTCACTCTTATAGATAGTTGCATACATAAGCATTCAATGCACAAGAATAGTCAATTGTCTATCAGTCAATCCATCAAGATTCCACTCATAAATTTCGGAACCACTATAAGACGTATTAGTCTGATTCCAATCACATTCCTCTATTAAGACATCTTGAGGAGTAGGACGATCGTAATAATAAGTTTGCATTCTGGGTTTATCAGCATACCTACTATTCTTTTTGGGATAACCTCTGAGTTTATTAATCTCTGACCAAACTTCATATTTGTAATCAAAAGTAGTATCTAATTTATCATCAAAATCTTTTGATAAATCAATAGGTTTTGATATTCAAACCGGATAACTTTTTATCAAGAAGTTCTTCTAAATCATTTAAAGATTTAAATTTAAAATCCTGAATCTCAGGGGGTCTTTGAACATGAGTAAGAACAATTTGAGGTTCTGATTTGCTTCCTGACGTAAAGGCAATATCAAATCTTGTTAGTACTCATATCTTTTATCAAAACTGTTAAATCATCAAGTTTTTTATCAAGAAAACTGATTTGTTCACCCAAAACTTAAACATATAAACTCAAATAATTATTTTGAGAAATTAATTTATTAATTTCTGCGATGCTGACTGCAACAACATCTTCATCAATAAATTTTTGAAATGCAGTAAATGTAATACTTGTATTATTTGGTAAAACAAAAGGTGTTTGAGGAGGGTAAATGGCTTTAGTAATATTGTCATTCCCATCTTTGAAAGATCCTTCTAAAACCTTTATATAAAGCGGAAAATAAGTGGTTATAAACCAAGGAACAAAATACATAATTTGATTATGTAAAGCACAAGTTTCATAAAACTCTTGAGAAATATTATTTAAATCATCTTTACTATAAGTATCAAAAAACCAAGTTTTAAACCGGTTCCATTTATCACTAAAAAATTCCTTTTGAATATAAATTCTAGCTTGTGACCCTGGGACTAAAATCTATTTGGTGTGGGATCATTAAGTATCATTGGGGTTGAAATCCATTTCGGATGGAGGATATAACTGATTTTTCACTAAGAAAAAGAAGTGAGGAATGCAGACTTTATTCTGACAAATACCAGTATTAGGTAATTTATACTCTATATCTAAAGCATGTCCTGATGCAGACTTTACCATATGAGTAGTTTTTTGAAAATATTTAGTAGGTACTAGACCTTCCTGAATGCAGCTAACATCAGCTCCACTATCAATCATAGCGATGTTTGTAATAGAAAAACTATTGTCAATAAGAATAGTACATTTAATATACCATCTATGAGCAGTGACAATTTGTATCATTCCCAAAAACATATCATGTTGAGAATTAATCTTAATAGGTTTTTCAGAAGAAATATCATTTTCAGAAATACCTTTGTTTTTATCATCAGATTTCTCAGCTGGAGAATTGATTTTCTCAATCTGAGTAATCCTATGATCACCAATCATTTGATTTTGTTTAAGAGATTTGATCTCTCGTTTCAAGTTTTCAACTTCAACCTTTAAATTATCGAAAGAAGAATCTCTTGCTAGAGTAGTATTTTTATTTAAAAGGCGGTTATTAACCTCTATTAAAGAATAAGGAGCAGAATATTCAAATTCATTTTTTGAGTTTTCAAAAGGTTTTGAAGAACTTGAAGAAGAACTTGAACTTTTACTTGCAGCCAAATTTATAATCTTTTCACGAAGTTTATCATCAGTAACTTCTTTTAAAAGTTCTATTACATTATCAGATGTAATAGTTTTCATGTTCAAATCTTGGAACTGAGATTGTAATTTATAAAATTCATTATCATCACAGGTACATGTATTACCTTTGCAGGCTGCACAAGTATTATCAATATTATTATCACTATCAGATAAATCAAGTAAATCTATTTCAGCTTCAGATTCAGCTTCAGATTCTGACTCAGAATAATAATAATCAGATTCTGATCCAGAAGTGTATAACAAACCATAAACCTTATCACGTAACTCATTGTCTAGTTCTAAGGTTTTCAGCTTTTGAAGCTTACAATTTGGAGCTATATGGCCAAATGTTTCACATTTATAACACTTAATATCAACAAGATCACGCTTAGACCTATTTTTGGTAAATCTAGTGGACTTGCGATGGGCTTTCTTAGCATCACGCTCTTCTTTGGATCTAGATCTCTTTCTCTTATAACGACTGTCTGGGTTAGGGTATCTATGATACTTGTGTTTCTTCTTCTTATGAGTAGAAGTCTCGGGTAAACCGAACTGGGTGCAAAAATCTCCTAATTGGTTTCATTCCTAAAGCTTATCCATCTTAAGCTGTCTAGATAATTTTAACTCATTGCACAGGTTTAACCCTTCCCGTGTGCAAATTCCTATCAGCTTACCATAGGTATAATCTTTGTACGGAATTTCACAAAAGCTACCTCTTAGAGTCTTTCTAACTCTTTCAGCAAATAAGGAGGGAAGGCCATCTATAAACTTAGCTTTCCAATGGTCGTACTTATTTTCTGGTAACTCCATAACTCTACTCATAAAGGTGTCTTTATACCATCTGAATTCACCTAAGGTCCTACATCTAGAAGTTATAAACGTTCTCGTCTGTGCTATAACCAGAAAAGTGTTGAAATTCTGCACTACCAGTACTGGTGAGTATAGTTTCATAATAAGAACGGGTTTTGTATGACTCACCCGGATAATACAATCCATTGATCAAATACCTTTGAAATATCTTCCATGGTTCTTCTTTTCTCTGAATATCAGAATTTTCTAAAAGAAATATCATTTCTTTTTTAGGCAATTTCTCATAGGACTTGATATCATCATTGTCCTCTTTTGTAATAGAAGCAAAAGCATACCATTTTAACAGGATCAAGTGGCGGGCGGTAATCCGCACGGCCTTCTCAACAGAGCTAAAACAGAAATCACCAATTGATCGGGAAGTGGAATTGTTTCACACCTCTGCTGACTATTAACACAAGCATACTTGGTTCGAAACAGCAGAATTGTTTCACACCTCTGCTGGAATTTTACCAGGATGACAATAATGATCGACACAAGCATACTTGGTTCGTAAAAGTATGTGCTAAGATGTATATATAGTATAGTATAGTATAGTATAGTACATCTTAACATATATATATATATATATATATATA
>AWOL01S0013262.1:0-13691 GCA_000715115.1 Nicotiana otophora | reverse complement strand
TGTCTGATCACCTCTCCCCAATACTTCTTAGGCCGCCCTCTACCTCTTCTCATGCCCTCCGTAACCAGCTGCTCACACCTCCGTACCGGAGCATCTGGGTTTCTCCTCTGAACATGTCCGAACCATTTAAGCCTCGTTTCCCCCATCTTGTCATCAATGGGAGCCACATGCACATTCTCCCGAAAATCATCATTCCTAATCTTATCTATCCTAGTGTGCCCGCACATCCACCGCAACATCCTCATTTCTGCTACTTTCATCTTCCCGACTATAGATAACAATGTCGTCTAATAGACAACAACAAAGTCATCCAAGTACTCACACATAGTATATATATAGTATAGTATAGTATATATATAGTAAGATGTATATATAGTATAGTATAGTATATACTATATTATACTATATATACAGCTTAAGATATATAAGTTAAATTCGATATATATATATATATATATATATATATATATATATATAAGCTTATACTATGTTATATATATATATAAATCGATATATAGTATATAAATCGAATATAGCTTATATATCTTTATTACCATTTTTTTTCTCTAACTTCTATAAAAAACAATTAAAAATAGAAAGTATCTGTTGGGCCCACTTAGGCCCGGGACCTGCCCACTTAACCCGGGACCGTTAGTTCGTGGTCCCAGTCCCGAGCCGGTTCCAACAAGAAGCCCGGGACCGTTTAGGACCGGCCCACTTAAGACCAGGCCCGCGAAGCCCACTTAGGACCGAGCCCGGCCCACATGCCACCCTTAGTTCACGCCCACCTAGCATTCTTCTTCAACAAATCAGTCAAAGAAGCAGCTTTCTTTGAATAGCCCGCAATGAATTTTCGATAATAATTTGCTAACCCAAGGAAAGATCTCAACTCTTTCACAGAATTAGACGCCTGCCACTCCACAATGACCTGCACCTTTTTCGAGTCCATCCGCACTTGTTTCTGGCTCACCAAGTGCTCAAGAAATTTGATCTCATGTCTAGCAAACTCACACTTTTCCATTTTCACATAAAGTTGGTACTCCCTTAAACGAGACAGCACCTTTCTTAAGTGTGAGATATGTTCATCCAAGGTCCGACTATAGATAACAATGTCGTCTAAATAGACAACAACAAAGTCATCCAAGTACTCATACAGCACATCATTCATCAGGTTGTAAAAAGTAGGAGGGGCATTTGTCAACCCGAACGGCATAACAAGGAATTCATATGAGCCATACCTCGTAACACATGTAGTTTTAGACTCATCACCTTCAGCTATCCGTACCAGCCAATAACCAGACCTTAAGTCAAGTTTTGTGAACCAACAAAGCCTTGCTTAACCTGTCCAACAAGTCTTGCACCAACAAAACTGGATATTTGTTTTTCACAGTCACTTTGTTCAACGCCCTATAATCAACACATATATGAAGCGTTCCGTCCTGATTCTTTTGAAATAAACCAGGTGCACCAAACGAAGCTTTTGATGGCTGATTCAATCCCGCATCGAGCAACTCGTTCAATTGTTTCCGCAATTCAGCCAACTCTTTTGGTGCCATCCGATGAGGAGGTTGAGCAGGGGGCATTGAACCCGGTAGCAACTCTATCTTCTGATCGATAGCCCTCCGTGGTGGTAAATTCTTAGGCAATTCTAGTGGCATCACATCAGCAAAATCGCTCAATATTGGAGCGACACAGTCCGACACTTCAACCTTCACATCAGGCTTCACCTCAACCATTGCAGCAAGGAAAGTCTCATCTCCCCTTTTCACAACTTTTTCGACCATCATGGCAGAAACTAATGAAGCCTTTCGTTGAGTTTTTTCTTTCCCATAAGGATGAACAACTTTCACAAAATCATGAGTCACTTCATGCATAATCATCACTCTGTCCAAGTGAGGCATTAGAACAAAGTAAATTTTCCGCATAAAGTCGATTCCAAGGATCACCACAAAGTCCTTTAGTGGGATCACCATCAAGTTAGCTTTCCCCTTCCAGTTCTCAACTGACATAGGAACATTGTAAGCCATACTCACAATGGCTTGGGCTTTAGCATTCACAATCTTCATGTAAGAGGGACACTTGTTCACATTCAACCTGTAATTATGCACCAATTTCGCTGAGACAAGGGTGTGTTTTCTCTGATTTTCATTTCAACGTGCATCAGTAAAGAATGAGGGTTGGTCTTGTTGCTTGTAGCATTAAGCAACGAGATGACATTCAATAGTTGCAAAGGCTCGTTGCTTGTAGCATTAAGCAACGAGATGACATTCAACAGTTGCAAAGGGTTTACCAAGGAGGCAACTTCTCTACCTTCTCCTTCCCGATTATTTTTAACATGTCTTGCACACAGCTTTGCCTACACTTTGTCTTGCCTTTGTGAAGGAGAAGGTAGAGAAGTTGATGTCTTAGTAAACCCTTTGCAACTGTTGAATGTCATCTTGTTGCAATGCTACAAGCAACGAGACCAACCCTCATTCTTTACTGATGCACGTTGAAATGAAAATCGGAGAAAAGGGTGTGATAGCAATGGTAGATACTGGAGCTACTCACACCTTTGTCTCGGCGAAATTGGTGCAAAATTAAGGGTTGAATGTGAACAAGTGTCCCTCTTACATGAAGACTATGAATGCTAAAGCCCAAGCCATTGTGGGTATGGCTTACAATGTTCCTATGTCAGTTGGGAACTGGAAGGGGAAAGCTAGCTTGATGGTGATTCCACTAGAGGACTGTGAGGCGATCCTTGGAATCGACTTTATGCGAAAAAATTGATTTGTTCCAATGTCTCACTTGGACGGAGTGATGATTATGCATGAAATGGCTCATGGTTTTGTGAAAGTTGTTCATCCTTACGGGAAAGAAGAAACTCAACGAAAGGCTTCATTAGTTTTTGCCATGATGGTCGAAAAAGGTCTGAAAAGGGGAGATGAGACTTTTATTGCTGCAATGGTTGAGGTGAAGCCTGATGTGAAGGTTGAAGTGTCGGACTGTGTCTCTCCAATATTGAGCGATTTTGCTGATGTGATGCCACGAGAATTACCTAAGAATATACCACCTAGGAGGGCTATTGATCACAAGATAGAGTTGTTGTCGGGTTCAATGCCCCCTGCTCAACCTCCTTATCGGATGGCGCCAAAAAAGTTGGCTGAATTGCGGAAACAATTGAACGTGTTGCTCGATGCGGGATTGATTCAGCCATCAAAAGCTCTGTTTGATGCACCTGTTTTATTTCAAAAGAAACAGGACGGAACGTTTCGGATGTGTGTTGATTATAGGGCGTTGAACAAAGTGACTGTGAAAAACAAATATATCTAGTTTCGTTAGTGTAAGACTTGTTGGACAGGTTAAGCAAGGCTTGTTGGTTCACAAAACTTGACTTAAGGTCTAGTTATTGGCAAGTACGGTTAGTTGAAGGTGATGAGTCTAAAACAACATGTGTTACGAGGTATGGCTCATATGAATTCATTGTTATGCCGTTCGGGTTGACAAATGCCCCTGCTACTTTTTGCAACCTAATGAATGATGTGTTGTATGAGTACTTGGATGACTTTGTTGTTGTCTATTTAGACGACATTGTTATCTATAGTCGGACATTAGATGAACATAGCTCACACTTAAGAAGGGTGTTGTCTCGTTTAAGGGAGTACCAACTTTATGTGAAAATGGAAAAGTGTTAGTTTGCTAGACTGGAGATCAAATTTCTTGGGCACTTGGTGAGTCAGAAACAACTGCGGATGGACCCGAAAAGGTGCAGGTCATTGTGGAGTGACAGACGCCTAATTCTGTGAAAGAGTTGAGATCTTTCCTTGGGTTAGCAAATTATTATCAAAAATTCATTGCGGGTTGTTCAAAGAAAGTTGCTCCTTTCTTGGCAGAATATGATTTTATTTGGGAGCATAAGCCAGGAAGACACAACCAAGTTGCCGATGCATTAAGCCGAAAGAAGGTATTTGCTGATGTTTATTCTATTACTCGACTTGAATCTGATTTTCTTGATAAAATCAAACCGTGTGCTGCTAATGATCCATTGTACATCAAAACAATGAATCATGTGAGAGAAGGGACGGTAAGGCGGTACTGGATCGAGGACGATCTCCTCTATTTCAAAGGGGGGAGAATCGTAGTGCCACTTGGTGATGGGGTACGTCGTGAACGGTTGAAAAAGACTTATGATACTCTATGGGTTGGTCATCCAGGAATTGAAAGGATGATGGCTCTACTATCCTGATACTACTTTTGGCCCAAGATGGAGCTTGATGCGGAAGCCTATGTAAAGAGTTGCCTTGTGTGTCAACTTGATAATACTAAGCGGAAGAAGGAGGCGGGATTGCTACAACCTCTGCCTATTCCAGAAGAACCATGGCAATCTGTTTCGATGGACTTTATTAGTGGGTTCCCTAACGTCAATGGATTGTCGTCGATCATGGTCGTGGTTGACAAGTTTTCTAAATATGTTGTTTTTATTGCTGTCCCTACAGATATTCTTCAAAAGTTGCTGTTGAATTGTTCTTCAAGAATGTGGTTAAATATTTCGGAATGCCGAAGGACGTTATTAGTGACAGGGATGCTCGATTTACAGGCCGGTTCTGGACTCATCTGTTCAACTTAATTGGTACGAACTTGAAGTTTTCAACGGCAAATCATCCCCAAATTGATGGCCAAACCGAGAGAATTAACCATCTGTTGGAAGAATATTTGAGGCACTTCGTGACTGCCAGTCAACGCAACTGGACAAATTTGCTAGATTGTGCACAATTCTCTTATAATTTGCACAAGTCTTCATTAACGGAGATGAGTCCGTTTAAGATTGTATTGGGGAAGTAGCATGCACAACCAGCGGCGATTGCACAACAAAAGACTGGGGTAAATGTCCAGCTGCATACCGCTATGGTTGGGACAGACAAGCTATGATCAAAGAAGCAACAAATAGCTTGGCAAAAGCTCAGAGAAGAATGAAGAAATATGCTGACGAAAATAGGCGTCCCTTTAAGTTCATAGTGGGTAATAAGGTGTTGTTAAAGCTTATTCCGCAGATTGGAAAAAGATTGACAGTCGAGTTAGGCTTAGAGCCTTGGTTTCAAGGTATGATAGTCCTTTTGAAGTTGCTGCAAAAGTTGGTGAAGTTGCTTAGCGACTGACTCTGCCTGAAAGAATGAAAATGCATCTGACTTTCCATGTGAGTTTTCTAAAGCCTTATGTTGAAGATCCTGAAGATCCGGGCAGACACAAAACAAATAGAGCTCCTCCTGAGATGTGCACTCAGCTTGAGGAAGAAATTGAGAAGGTTCTTGACCACCGGGTTCTTGGGATGCATAAGATGAATAGGCGGACGGAATTCCTGATTCAATGGAAAGGAAAGCTCGAGACAGATGCGACTTGGGAAAAGGGTGCTTCATTGTGGCAATATGTATAGCAAGTAGAGGACTACTTGAAGTCATCCTCGACGAGGACGTCGAGTTCAACTAGTGGGGGTGGTTTGTTAGCCCCTAATGTTGAGACGTGACGGATGCCGGGCAGAACCAATGTCAAGGGCTTGTACATTGCCCTTTGGCATGGGTTCGTGTGGGTTTGACAAGCAATGTACGGAGCTGGGAGTGTGCTTAAGTCAGTGCATGGACTTGGGCAGGCCAGCTAGGCAAGGTTCCTTGAGTGATGGCAAGGCAGCCTTGGATGTGGGCGACGACGATGGCAAACGAAGACAGACGCATGGCATTTGGCCAAGGCATGCGTACGGATTAGTGGGACGGCAAAGTTGTGACAAAGACATTGTCATAAGCTAATGTACGAGGCATGGTCAAATGACAAGGCAAGGCAAGTTAAAGACAAAGTATGGGCAAAGCTGTGTGCAAGACATGTTACAGTGGGTTAAAGTGCTAATGGTGGGACCATTTCGTGGGAAGTGCTCCACCAAACATGGCCAAGTGCTGAAGAGGGACCATTTCGTGGGAAGCGCTCCATTACATGGCTAAGTGCTTGTTTATAGTGCTTGACAGATGACAAGCACTATGATGTAATTGCCCCTTTGTAAGCTGCCCCTTGTAATCTGCCAGTAGCAGTCATTATATATAGGTGTTGTATTTCGTTGGCTTGGGAGGAAGTCAGTTGTTAGCCTTCCAACGGAGAGTCCTTTGTATATTCTGCGAGAATAATAAAAGGTTGGGTGTGTACCCATAATTGTGTGTGTTGCTTTCGTTTCAGAAGTCTGAAATAATTCCAAGTCCTAAACAGTGAGGGAAACGTAAGGCTTAGTAGCTTGAGTGCGAGGTTGTTGTGGTGCAGTGCCATTTGCGAAAAATTGGCATGTAACAACTGGTATCAGAGCTTTGCTCGTGATTTTGGATCATGGCTGGTGGATCCAATGAAGACTTGCGTGAACGTGTGCAAAAGTTGGAGGCACTGATGGGTGTGACTGACGACCCTTTGGATTTGGACGATCTAATTATTGAGATCTATCGTCTAAAGGGTGGATTGTATCTTCGAAGGCCATGAATGTTTCGAGTTCAACGTGTGAGGCCATGAATGTTTAAGTTGAAGAACTACAAAAGGAGAATGAAACTCTTAACTTGGAAATTGTTGTTCTTCGAAGGACTTTGGATGCTCCTGGCCGAGGGAGTGAAGAACGTTCTAAAATCCCAGAATCGGCGTTTGGTGGAGCGCGTAGTGCTAAAGAGCTGGAGAACTTTCTATGGGATATGGAACAATATTTCGTTGCTGCCAAGATTCCAAACGGGGAAAAAGTAACCATAACATGTATGTACCTAACGGGAGATGCAAAACTATGGTGGAGAACTCGCATGGCAGACGACGAAAGAGCGGGTAGGCCCAAGATCGATGCGTAGAAAAAACTCCGTAAAGAAATGAAGGACCGGTTCTTACCTAGCAACGCGTCGTGGCTAGATAGGGACCGCTTAAAACGTCTGCAGCAAACCGGAATAGTTCGTGATTATATTAAGGAATTCACTTCCTTAATGCTGGATATCCAGAACACGTCGAAGGAGAAAAAGTTAAATAATTTTATTTCTGGAATGCAAGTGTGGGCACAGAACGAACTCAAGAGGCAGAACGTGAAGGCCCTCCCGACTGCGATTGCTGCAGCAGATTCATTGGTTGATTACTGCAGTACCCGAAGTCTTTCTGAAATTCCTTCTACTTCAAAACCTAAGAAAAAGCTAGAGAAGAAAGGGGAATGGAGGAAGGAAGTCCGAAAAGAATCTGTGGGAAAGGGCAAGGCTATTGCTGACGGATCTGCTAGAAATAGAGGCAATACCAACAAAAAGGGCGATGGTTGCTGGACTTGCGGTGGATCTCATTTTGTAAAAAACTGCCTAAATCGGGAACTAGTTAATGCTTTGCTTGCAACAAAAAATAATCGGGAAGGAGAAGGTAGAGAAGTTGATGCATTGGTGAACCCTTTGCAACAGTTGAATGTCATCTCGTTGCTTAATGCTATAAGCAACGAGACTAAACCTCAATTCTTTACAGAGCTGGGGTGGAGTACTACATTCAGCATAAACCAATGTCTTAAGAATATTCTCTATAATTTCAAAGTGCAAACTTAAGTCATGTCTAAGATGGCCTTGGAGATAAATGCAACTGAAAATAATTGAAATTATACAAGGAAAAAGAGAAAAGTGAACTACTTTCCTTCCTGATATAGAGAGTCAATCAGCTATGCCTCAATCCCAAATATAATTGGGATTGGCTAGCTCTTCTAGAGGAGTAATTTCATAAAAACCAAAATACTGTATCATTGCTCTAATACAGTACTTATCATTTTAGATCCCTTGTACCAGAAACCCAAAGCCCAAAATAATGGATCAAGCCTATTTGTATATGGCACTCAAAAGCATGGCTTTCAAGAAACAAATATTATATCCTGACAATGCAGAACCTAATTTAGTTGTCTAACTGAAAAATGAGAACGCTCACAAGAACTGATCGTGGCTTTATATACCATATATTTTAATTTAGTCTTAATAAGGTAGCTCGTGAATTTTTACACACAATCAAGGAAAGAAGAGTGAATATTTCTTCCTCCAGCTTGGTTTGGTATGAACTGATTATCTTGTCTCAGTAAAGCTAAAAGTGATTGACCAGCATCTCATCATATAGGAGCCTCTTCAAGTATATGGATAGTCATCCATGAACTTAGCTCGAACATTTTGACAGACACGGGATTCATCTGAATTTTGAAACTCCTTTTTTCCACCATTTAAATGGTTCCTTATAGCTTCAAGTTCAATCAAAAATTATAGTTCCACTTCTTTGATGCACAAACAGAAAAAAGTTGCTAAGGGAGCAACGTACAGAAAAATAAATCAGCCATGTGTACTACAGGACATCCAGCTGATTCAACAACGAAAAACCTATTCACACAAATTGTCGGAAAACAAGCTGGATGTGTACTTACCATCAAGTGACTGTGCAGGTGCCAAGGTGATGAAGAATTGACTTCCATTTGTATTCGGCCCAGCATTAGCCATGGATATGATACCTGCTCCTGTATGCTTTAACTGTTGGTTTATCTCATCATCAAACTTCGCGCTGCAAGGTTTACTTCTTAAGTTACTCAAAAGCCAATTATGTAAAAAGATGATCTCCTTCTTCACAATGTATGACAGACAAGTTTTAGCATGTCCATAAATGATAATAGATAACAGCAAATGATTCTACTATTAGATGCCCCAATCAACTCTTCACCATCAATTACTCGTAAATGATGTATCTTTTTCAAAGGCACTGGAGAAAACAAACTAGAAGCAGAATGACAACAGCTAAAGCATGTGGTAGAAAAATATATGTATGTTTGCAGCAACCTTGAACAGATAGTTAGCCCAATTATTCACACCTATTGGGAAATAGAGAATGATCTCTGGTTTTAGTTAGAACGGTTTTAGTAAACCTCTAACAGAAGTGCAGTCAGTAGCAACCAGTTTTATCAAAAGCGAAAAGCGTAAAAAAGCTCTAAGGTACGTTGGGGCTTTAAGCGCTAAACGCAAATAAAGCGTGGGCTTTAAAGAAAAAAGGCGCAACTGGAGAAAAAGTAAAAATTTGTATATGTAGTCTAAGACCAATAATTATAAGCATGAATAACAAATATATGGACAAAGAAATTGAAAACAAATTACGAATAGTGAAATATCAATTGCTTAATGTCACCTTTTCAGGATTACACTCATTGGCAAGGAAAAGTATGCCTTAGAGCCTTGATGCGACACTGAAGCTCCCACAAAGCGAAGCGAAGCGCTCAACATGTTTTGAGCCTTGCTTCAGGGCTTAAGCGCGATTTAAGCGCGCCTTTGACAACACTGGCAGCAACGTAACTATGTACTCGGCATGCTGCTCTGAACTCAAACTTTAGTCACGTGAGATTACACATTTGATCCACTTCGTCTCTCCTCCTCTTTTCTTTTTGCTCCCTCTGTTTCAATTTATATGACGCCTTTCGCTTATCGAGAGTAATTTTGACTAATATTTGAAACTAAATTGATTAGTAAAACTATATGAAAAGTGTTATAAGTTGCAATTCTTCTCATGTCAATATGATTAAAAAAATACATATCAAAATGTTGGTCAAACTTCATACAATTTAAAACTCGAGAAGCGAAATGTGTCGCATAAATGGAATAAGAGGGAGTAAAATTTTAAGAAAATTTGATAGATTTATTTCTGTTTAAATAACCTTTCACCACTGACAAATCAGATGTAGTAAAACTGATTTATAAAATACATAAGATAATCCAGATGGTTAGCGGAGCTGTTGGAATAATAACATTTGAGAAAGAAGTCATGCAAATGAAAATACTTTTTGCTTAGCTTTTCAAAAGCAACTTAAGAAAGTTTAACTAATTACTTCAATGTTCAACTATTTTCAGTTTGAATCAACAGCCTGATGCAACTATTTTTGAAGTCTGGAGCCAACAAGGGTGGAATCCAATCGAACATAGATTTTTTTACTTTTTTCAACCAAAAAAAAAACGAAAACATTGTTTGTTTGATCATAGAATTTTACCAGTTTTTTCAAAAAAAAATTCAAGTTCCAAAAATGAAAACTTTTCTTCCACTCACAAAACTTCAGCTTTTTTCAAGTAAAATGCATGTCCAAACACAATTTCAACCTCCAAAAATATTTTTTCAACGCAACTTTAGAAACTCTTTTTTCAAGTTTCAACCAAATCTATGTCCAAACACTAGCTAAGGTTTAGAAGACTGCTTAATGACCGGAAAGTGAGTAAAATAGATGAGTTCTTCAAAATTTTGGAGAGCAAAGATACCTTATAAGGTGGCGTGTTTTTCATGGTTGGTTGCAAAGGAAGCATGTTTGACTAAAGATAATTTGATGAAAGGGGGTTTCAACTGTGTTCAAAATGTGTTCTATGTGGGAAGGACTCAGAAAGCATAAATCGTCTCTTTTTACCCTGTTTGAAGGACTTAGAAAGCATGTTTAACTCAAGATAAATGCATCACGTAAAATGGAACTGTGGGCTAAGTTTGCTCGAACACGAGTGTGGGGGTGTCCGACACGGGTGCGGATCTAGAGGTCGGATCCTTCGAGATGTAAATTCTAAGATTCGGGGATACGGATCCTAGAACGGATACGGGTGTGGGGATCCGGCTAAAAATAATTCAAAAAACAAAAATATAAAAATATCTCTAAATTATGAGAAATTTTGGGGAATACTTACAGCTTGTAAAGTGTGAATGTTTTTTTATTCTCAAGTTGTAAATAACTAAAGGATTGATTTCCTAGATAAGATATGCTATTTTCATCAAATTTATCCTAGTTTTGGTTCTGATTTCTGGAATCAAATTATATCTCGTCTCGAATTTTTCTGTCTGCCGTGGTCAAAGTACCCAAAATTATTTGACCAAATCCGATACAGATCTCATACTCACACCCATATTAGTGTCGTGTCAACACGGGTGCGGCACTTAAATTGCCGTGTCAGAGCAACTTAAACGGTAGGAGTCATTTAAAGTAACAGACACATACATTTAATACAATATTATTTACAACACTCTCCTTGGATGTCTATTAATAGAATTTAGAAATAACGCGTTATAAAATAATAGAAAGTCAAACAAGAGAATTGTACAAGGAACTTCAAGAGATATTTTGTTACTTTTGATATCTTCTTTACAGGAAGTGAAAATGGCCTAACTATTTATAGGCAAGGGTTTAACCTTCCAAAAACACCAAGAGGTCAGCTGCATAAGGGGCAATAACCTTTCAATAGTACCAAGGATCGTGTCCTTTCAATAAAGCCAGAATCATGACCTTTTAGTAATAGAATGGCCAACTTAGAAGAAGAAAATCGCTTGATAGTTCTAACATTATCTATTAATGGACATCCATGGAAGAGTGTTGTAAATAATATCAAAATGTGGATGTCCGTTCCTAATGTTTTTAGATCTACTAAGCTATTCTCTTCTCCTAAGTTGTTTTAAGCAAGTTTATTAATGTTTGGGCAAACAATGTCCCGTATATAACAGGTATACCAAAAAGTAGAAAACCTACAAAAAGATATGGCTTTCTACAAATGACGACCAATGTTCTATACATAAAGGGGTCTCATGAATGCACCAAAATGAAATAAGGGATAAGAGGCTACTCCTACATCGTGAGAAATTCATCTAGTCTCCTAAGTTGGTCATTTGATTGCTAAAGGCCATGGTCTTTGACTTTATTGAAAGGACTTGACCCTTAGCATTATTGAAAGGTCACCCTTCTGAAGTTGAAGAGTCGAATGATTGTTGACGCTTGCCTCTTGGCGTTATATAAACTATATGTTGAATCCCTTGACTTTTTCGTTTATTTACCTTTTTTATAGTTTGAATCTCCATAGTGAGAATCTTGTCTTTGCCACCGTAGGCAGATGGGAAAAAATAACCTAGTAATTTTTGCCTCTATTGGAATTTGAACATGCGACCTGATGGTTCTCCTCCAACTTCATTTACCACTAGGTCACACCCTTGGAGAAGAGACCTTCATTACTTGTTGATGTCTTTTAGATAGGCTCATGTTTATAGGAGAAAAAAGATGCTTGATCTCCAGAACTAACAAGATTGGTTTCATGTAGCTTACTCTCCAGCAAGAAGTAGTTATATCGTGCTACTTAGCCTTCTGCTACTCACACTGGAAATCAAACTCGAATTTGAAATAATTGATATACACAATTTACATTATTGACAACATTTAGGCCTTTACATACCCGTAAATAGATTCTCCACCTCTTCCAGTACCAGTTGGATCTCCACCTTGAACAATAAAATCCTATACACAAAATCAAAAGAAAAAAACAAATATCTAAAATCACTTGAAATTAGCAACAATCGAAAAGAGATGAGAGCAAAAGAAAAATACCTTGATAATTCTATGAAACTTGACATTATCATAGTACCCTCTTCGAGCAAGCTCTATGAAATTCCGACACGTTCTTGGCGCATGCTTGTAATACATCTATAAATAAAATAATCAAATTTGACACTTTTATCTTCATTACCCAAAAAAGAAAACCCAACTGCAAAATACTCAACTAAGAAAAAGAAGAAATAGGAGTACCTCAAGTGTGAAAGAACCCATGGAAGTTTCTAGAGTGACCTCTGGAGGCCCTCCTTCTGCACTCGGCCACATCAAGGCTTTAGAGCTGAGTATTCAGTGTTTCGGGGCTGCTGCTGTTGAGAAGAAAGTTGAATTTTTTGGCGTTCTGGACCAATGGCGTCTGCTCTATATAGAGGTCTAGTACCGGGTCGAGTAGCGGATCTATTTTTTCTCGGGCTTGAATTTGGGTCGGGTTAAATTTAGGACTACGGTTTAAAATTTAGGGAAAAGGGCCAAAAATGTCCTTAAACTATCCGAAATTGCTCAAAAATGTCCTCCGTTTGTTTTTGGTACCAAAAATATTCTTGCCGTCTATTTTTTGGACCACAAATGCCCTTAAACTGTTAGTCTTGTCATTGAAGATGACATGTTCAATGACAAGACAGTCCAACTAGGTTAAATTTGCTTACAAGACCATCCACCTAAGCAATCCAACATGGCAAAATTATTTTTCCGAAATTTTTTAAAAAATACAAAATCAACACTTATTCCGAAAAAAGTAAAAAAAAAATTGAAAAAATTATTTTGCGAAAAAATAATTTTCCGAAAAAACAAATTCCGGAATTTTTTTAAAAATACAAAATCAACACTTATTAGGAAAAAAGTAAAAAATAAAATCCGGAAAAATAATTTTCTGGAAAAACTATTTTTTTCGAAAATAATTTAACTTTTTTTCGTAATAAGTGTTGATTTTGTATTTTAATAAAAAAACTCGAAATAAATAATTTTTGGAAAAGTGTGTATTTTGTGGTCCAAATGCCATTCAATCGTTATTTTTCCGGAAATAATTTTTCTGAAAATAATTTTTCCTGAATTGTTTTTACTTTTTTCGAAATAAGTGTTGATTTTGATTTTTTTTTTTTAAATCCGAAAAAATATTTTTTCCAGAAATTATTTTTTCGGAAAATAATTTTTCGAGAATTTTTTTTACTTTTTCGGAATAAGTGTTGATTTTGTATTTTAAAAAGAATTTCGGAAAAATAATTTTTTTAAAAAAATAATTTTGCCATGTTGGATTGCTTAGGTGGATGGCCATGTAAGCAAATCTAACCCAGTTGGACTGTCATGTCACCTTCAATGACAAAACTAACAG
>AWOL01S0013261.1:0-23715 GCA_000715115.1 Nicotiana otophora | reverse complement strand
CTGTTAGTTTTGTCATTGAAGGTGACATGACAGTCCAACTGGGTTAGATTTGCTTACATGGCCATCCACCTAAGCAATCCAACATGGCAAAATTATTTTTTTAAAAAAATAATTTTGCCATGTTGGATTGCTTAGGTGGATGGCCATGTAAGCAAATCTAACCCAGTTGGACTGTCATGTCACCTTCAATGACAAAACTAACAGTTTAAGGGCATTTTTGGTCCCAAAAATAGACGGCAAGGATATTTTTGGTACCAAAAATAAATGGAAGGCATTTTTGAGCTATTTCAGATAGTTGAAGGGCATTTTTGGTCCTTTTCCGTAAAATTTATTTATTTATTACTTTTGACATAACGACCAAATTTCAGTCTTCTTCTTTTTTCTTTTCTTTTTTTGGTAAGTAGGAATTATATTAACATTAGAACTATGTTACATCCATAGAAGAGACATTAGAAGTTTCATTAGCCCTAGTTAACCTATTAGCGCTACTGCTAAGGTTATCAAGACTTGTTAGGTTATTACAAAGAGTAGTAGAAATGGCTCTAACAGTAGCTAGTTCATTTTTGTGCGTTAATTAATGTCACACAGTTTGGAGATGTTATAAAAAGAGCTAATATAGTTTGGGGATCGTTGCTAGTTCCTTACTCTAACAGAAGATTTGACACCTTGTTATCGTCTCTGAAATTATGTCGGGGTATTACATTCCCCAACTTCTTCAATAGGTACTTGTATTTAGTGACGATGTTACAATAATTATTTTCTAGAAGTTGATCACCTTATTGTTACAAAATTGAGTTAATATAATTCGGGGGTCGTTAATGGTTCCTTGTTTTAACAAAAAGTCTGATAATTTGTTGTCGTCTTTGAAATTATGTCGGGGTATTGCATTCCCAATTTCTTCAATAGGTCTATGCACTAAAGAAAATCACGTATTACATTGGGATTTTACCGGAGATTATATAGGAAAACTTACAGGAAAATAAGTTTTCTACGGATTTTTTTTCTGAAAAAATTTCGATGGAAAAACCTTCGGAGGTAATTATTACCTGCGAATTTTAAAAATTTCCAGGTAAATTACTTGCGAATTTTTCCATAGAAAATTCAAAATATTCGCATGAAATTTTGGTAAAACAAATAATGAATCTTAGGAGTTTTCTTGTGGATTTTGATAGAGAAATAGCCGTAAGTAAATCTCCATCAAAATCGTCAAGTGTATGTGTCGAAATTTTTAGACGGTAAATTAAAATTAAAATTACTATCATATCATTTTTATATATTTTATTAACATTCAACTCTGCATATATGTTTTTCGTATATACTATAATATATAGCTCACGCTTAATATTATATTGCACCAACGTATATATTATTTTTAATTGTTCCTAAGCAATAGAAACTCTATTTATATGTAACCCATGCCTTGTATATCCAGACTCTCTTAACTTTTTTACTTTTAGGATTATTATATTAATCTAATCCACAAGCCAACCTTACAGCTAGAAAGCCAATTCTTGATACGCTTATTCGAAATTGCTCTTTATAAAGTGCAAAACTTTGCAACTCTTGGCCGGTGTGGGACAAGAATCTCCCGACGGTCACTTTCCAGCGTAGTACTATTTACTTACTAATGCTTGCATTTTATTTTATAATTTAAATTTTTTTATTTTGTAAAAGGATGCATTAATTAAGGATTTCGCAAAACAATGAAACACTCTTCTCCTAATAATAGCAAATTACGTCCATATTACTTCTAAATTTATCTTTTTGTTATTTTTCTAAAATTCATTTATATTCTCGATTAACATATTAATTTATTGTTTTATATAAAAATATACTAATCAACAAGAATTAAACACAATATACATGATAATTAGTAAGAATTATTTTGTTAATCCTAATAAAGTATACATGATTAAGCGATTTTAATAATGCTAAAATTTAATCAAGAGATGATGTTAGAAAGTAGAATCATAAGATCTGTCATGGGCGGCTTTCCAACCATGCCCATGACCCCTTGGACGCTCCCCGTGGCGTCCTGGCCAGCTTCCCAACGCCCGTCGCCACGGTCGTCCCCGTGGTCTCGGCAGCTCCAAGTGACAAGCGCGCATATGCCTATGTCGCCCCACCGATAGCCATCGCCAGCGCCCAACCACAAGCAGATGTCAACAGCGCCGCGGGCGCAGACCCTGATGCTAAAGACAAAGTTGCTGCCAACAGACTTGTTTCTGCTTTGTAGTAGACTAAGTCCTTTTCATTGTAAATATAGAGTAGTTTTACTGTATTTTCTTTAAGTGTGATTTTCCAGCTTTCATATGCCTAGTGATGTAACTTTGGTTTATTTTTTTTTAAGCATTATTAAGGGGGACCAAGCAATCAAACTTTCAAGCAAGCAAATAATTCTCTGTACTGGTGTCTCTCCCCCCGACACCGTATTGTTTTTCTGTAATAGCTTTCATTCAATGCAATTAAGCTTTCTTTCATTCTCAATTCTCTTTTCTGCTCTCTCTTTCAATTGATCACGACATTGGTTTTCCCTTACGGCACTGATAATCTAGTATAGCGTACGGAGGGGACCTCAGTTGGCGGACAGTAATCGCACTGACATCGGTTGCTTAGCCTTACGTCGCCCTTCCAAGGAACATCAGGAAGGCACCGCATAACAGATCACTCGATTAAGTTTCAATACTGACAATCTCAAACTGCATCATTTTATACAAACCATAATTAAATTTTATCTTATTAAATACATGTAAAAAAAAATGACAAAATTAAGATATAAAGTTAATAAAAATTAGTTACATTTTTATAAATGTAACATAATTTTCACTGATAAGAAATTAAATGTAAATACTTTTCAATCATTGAGTTACATTAAGTATATTTTTTAAAGATATTAGCTGAAATATGTCACATGTAGTTGTATCCTAGCTTTATCATATCCTATATATTAGTCATATTAAATTTTTAATTCTTAAAATAACTAGATTTGTGATAATTATTTTATTATTGAGTTCTTAATGCCTTATAATGTTCAATCCAAACATGTATACATCTATAAGTTTTATATAGGATCAACATTTTTACATTTACCTACACATAAATGAAGAAAATATAATAGATAAAATTAATTTCTACAGATAGTTTTTACATATTAAGTTTTGTAACTTTTCGAAAGAATATAATTTTTAAATTTAAAATAATATCTTCTTAAATTTTCAAATAATATCTTCTTAAATAATAAGTGTAGCATGAGTACGTAAATCAATGCGTACTAGTAAGTATCCTGCCTAACCTCGAAGAAGTAGTGACGAGGAATCGACTCGGACACTTACTATGGGTTGTAATTAATATACCAATGATATAATGAATTATGGATTTTATGAGGCAACGATAAACAAAATAACATGAGGCAGGTAAATAATTCTCTTGTTAATAGGGGATTTCCAAATTTATTTTCATCTTTTAACAATTTATATCTCCTGAGACCGTATCAAATTATCAATTTATCTCAGACCAGGGAGGAAATATCGTTATTTATAAATTTCAAGGCAAGCAATACAAGCATGCGCAAATCATGTTGAGGTCGTACGGTCCGATCCAACGAATATTTAAATTGTGCACTGCCAGAGGGTCGAATGGCACGAACTATAGATGCATCTATTTAATCTACCGAGGCTTTCGACCTGTTCCACAAAAGATAACACATTCAAATAATCCATCAAGAATTCACGAGGGGGAAATTATCCAAGGAAAAGGCAATTTCTCTTTTAAAAATCAAGAAAACGATGTCTAGCCTTTTAGAAATTTATTAACACAGTTCGATATGATTTAAGCATTTTAAATTGACAACAAGATTTTAAATCTTACAAGTAAAGCATGTTTTTGGGTCCTACACTACCCGAACTAAGGCATAATAGTAGCTATGCACGGACTCTCGTCACCTCGTGCGTACGTAGCCCCCCACGATTAGGAGCACACAGTGATTTATTTCACCTATGAGGTAAATTCCCTCTTTAAAGGTTAGAAAGGAGACTTACCTCGCTCCGAAGTTCCATAACCGGCTTCCGATCCCTTCAAACAATTCAAACCGATGCCCAACGCTCCAAAACTAGCCAAACAATGTGCAAACCAATAAAAATATACTCTAATACTCATAACAATTCAATTTACAATCATTAGGCAGATAAATAATTCTCTTGTTAATAGGTGATTTCCAAATTTATTTTCATCTTTTAACAATTTATATCTCTGGCCAGTGAGGCCGTATCAAATTATCAATTTATCTCAGACCAGGGAGGAAATATCGTTATTTATAAATTTCAAGGCAAGCAATACAAGCATGCGCAAATCATGTCGAGGTCGTACGGCCCGATCCAACGAATATTTAAATTGTGCACTGCCAGAGGGTCGAATGGCACGAACTATAGATGCATCTATTTAATCTACCGAGGCGTTCGACCTGTTCCACAAAAGATAACACATTCAAATAATCCATCAAGAATTCACGAGGGGGAAATTATCCAAGGAAAAGGCAATTTCTCTTTTAAAAATCAAGAAAACGATGTCTAGCCTTTTAGAAATTTATTAACACAGTTCGATATGATTTAAGCATTTTAAATTGACAACAAGATTTTAAATCTTACAAGTAAAGCATGTTTTTGGGTCCTACACTACCCGAACTAAGGCATAATAGTAGCTATGCACGGACTCTCGTCACCTCGTGCGTATGTAGCCCCCCAGAATTAGGAGCACACATTGATTTATTTCACCTATGAGGTAAATTCCCTCTTAAAAGGTTAGAAAGGAGACTTACCTCGCTCGGAAGTTCCATAACCGGCTTCTGATCCCTTCAAACAACTCAAACTGATGCCCAACGCTCCAAAACTAGCCAAACAATGTGCAAACCAATGAAAATATACTCTAATACTCATAACAATTCAATTTACAATCATTCCCAACTCCGTTCGAAAAGTCAATAAAATCACCCTCAGGCCCACATGCCCGGATTCCGAAATTTTTTGAAGATAATCATTACCCATAATCTTATAAACTCAAATATATGATTTATTCCCAGTTCCATGCCCAAATTCGTGGTCAAAATCTAAAATACCAAATTATAGGTTTCCTACCAAAACCCCACAATTTCTACAAATTTCTATGTCTAAATTCATATGTAAACCGTGTTTTAACTTGCAACATGTGGGAATCACTTACCTTGACGTAGAAGATGAAGGTGGAGCTCCAAAATCGCCCCAAGACCGACTCCCATGGAAGAAATGAAGTAAAAATGGCCAAAATCCCGTTTTTTAAAACTCCATTGCCCAGACGACCTTCTTCGCAATCGCGGGAACACCTTCGCGATCGCGAAGACCAAATTCTATTGTCCCAACTTCCTTTCTACGCGAACGCGACAACTGTGATGCGATCGCGAACCTCTGTCTGATCAACCTACGCGAACGCGAGCCCAGCTTCGCGAACGCGAAGGCCAAACTTTCATACCTCAGACCAATGTCTTCCGTGATCCCGTACTTTCCCCTCCGATCGCGAAGAACAACTTTGCCAGCTCCCAGTCAGAAATATGCGATCGCGTGGCCATCTATGCGATCGCGATGAACAACCTAAACACCAGAAATTAGCAATCATAAACAAGGGAAATTTAGTCTGAAACCATCCCGAAACACACCCTGGGCCCCCGGGACTTGCTTGAGCAACCAATCATACCAACCAGTCCCATAACACATTACGAACTTGCTTGAGACCTCAAATCGCATCAAACAATATCGAAATCATGAATCGCACCCCAATTCAAACTTAATGAACTTTGAAACTTCAAACTTCTACAATCGATGTCGAAACCTATCAAATCACGTCCGATTGACCTCAAATTTTGCACACAAGTCATAATTGATATTACGTACCTATTCCAACTTATGGAATCCCGATTCCGACCTCGGTATCAAAAAGTCCACTTCCGGTCAAATTTCTCAAAAACCTTCAAATTTCTAACTTTAGCCAAATGACTCCAAAATGACCTACGGACCTCCGAATCCACTCCCGGACGTGCTCCCAATACCAGAATCACCATACAGAGCTATTCCCAGACTCGAAAATCCCAAACGGTCATTAATAACATCAAAATGCACTTCAACCCAAATTTATGGAATTCTTCCAAAAATGCTAACTTCCATAATAGGTGTTGAAACGCTCCCGAATCATTCAAAACCCGATCCGAACATACGCCCAAGTCCAAAATAATCATGCGAACCTGCTGGAACCTTCAAATCCTGATTCCGATGCCATTTACTCTAAAATCCAATCTTAGTCAATTATTCCAACTTAAAGCTTTCGAAATGAAAATTTTCTTTCCAAATCAACTCTGAACTTCCGAAATGTCATTTCCGACCACGCGTACAAGTCATAATACCCGAAGTGAAGCTGCTCATGGCCTCTAACCGCCGAACGACGTGCTAGAGCTCAAAACGACTGGTCGGGTCGTTACATTCTCTCCCACTTAAACATACGTTCGTCCTCGGACATGCTAAGAACTACGCTAGAGTTGTATGAAATCATTATTTAACACCTCGTGCACCTACCCGTGCTACCACCACTCAGTTGAGCACACTAGCTCGAGCCAGTCTGAAGATTCTCCCTTTTTACTTAGCCAAATAAGCCTTATAGTCCAATTCCAACATCCAGAATTCTCTACTAGGTATGCTCCCATCATACGAACGCCGTATCAATCACTATTCGATGCACTGATACATGATTGCATACCTTTACTGAATTCACACTATGCACTGCATAATTCACATGACCGTAACAACATCCTCTGATAACAATAGACAAAATTCCATGAATCTGATGCTCACAATGCACCTCATGACATATATAAGTTTTGTTCCAACTCTTGCAATACAGCCACGACGGAAGAGAAGTGTAGAAATTCATAACTAACTGCAAAGTCAACGAATCACTGAATCTCTCCATTTGACTAGAATCACCACCCCATTATGAACCAAATAATGGTATTTACCCTTTAATATACTTCATATAATCCGATCGCGCCGATCCCAGATCCAAAAATCTCGTCTCACCCAGTATAAGCTGCTCAGGCAACAAGCCACCCCAGACATGACCAAAAGTCTCATATGATGGCGCAATATGCCAATAAGCTACGAACCCGAGCATGATACATATGGAAAATGAACTCTAGAAAGAACTACTCAACCCACGTAACTAACTAGACAACCAAAAAGGTGTTACGAACCTTCCTAAAAAAATGGGACACAAAAAACACAAAATAGAATATAGAGGACTGTACTGAACATCACATTGTTGCGGCACGCAACCCGATCCAAACAAAATGCATGTGGTGGCGTGCCACCCGATCCACACATAAAATCTATATAAGGAGATACTTACCGAGCTAGAATGCTCATTATTACAAAATACCCGAATATCGGCCACGAGCACGCTAAGTGCATAATACCGTCCCAGGGGAGACATATAGTGCCATACGCTACAAAAGTCAAGCACAACTAAGGTGCGATATATGATCTGAATCCTGAAAGCCATCCTACTCACATAACATCATTGCTACGCAGAATCTCAGCACATGGGAATTTTATCAAGTCGTTTCACAACTCACACGGCACAATATAGTATTACATAAAATAGCCGACGACGATACGACATCCAACGTCTGAATACTCCTCCATAAGGAGCATTATGCTTAAATGAACACATCCGGCCCGATATAGAGCCCACATATGAATGCACTATGCTGAATCTAGATCCATCTACGGACCTCAAGCCGATTCTGATCGCACCGTACTAGTCTAATAAATTTTCAAGAATCCATAATAACCCTTTTTCCCATAACACACAAGAACAACCATCATATCCGTAACAAACTTCCACAGTCCACAACCAAGTGAACCGAGTGCCCTCCAGGCATAAATTCTCGAATCATCGATATTACCATAATCTTCATACTTGGTTTCAATATTCACCCAATCAAGTGACTACATGCCACTCTTACACAATCTTTCCGTGGGACACGCTCCCACGACCTTATGCACTAGGTAACACGTATGCACTTCTATACCACCGGTCATACTAATGTTGTAAAGCATATCAAGAATTCGCAATCAGTACGTAAAGCTTCTTACACATGACACTAATCTCAAGTGACGCTGGAGATAATACCAGCTTATTCTAAACATCTAATTTTCTTTTCCTGCTCATCCGAGCTCGTGACATCCTTGACAACACCGAACTGCAACCTCATTCCCTAGTCTTTCAAATTTCATGTCGCTCACCGCACCTATCTCACCAATATGCGAGGGCCCAAGAATTGCATCATAACTCCTAAACCACTAATAGTGTACACACTTCACTTTGTATAAAACCTTTCACTTTACTCGTTTCAGTAGAATCATTGCAACACATGACTGAATTCTCATAACCATAGAACACACAAATCCTCAATTAGTGGTCTAAACCACCATAACCCCTCCGGGATCCATCTGTACATAACATGCCATAATACTCGAAAACCTCCAAATATGACCGATTACGGCGACTGTCAAACCTCACACGTACCGTCACAAAACACATGAATAACCCAACACACTGAAGGAGCTGATCATTGCCATCATTATGCCAACTCAACCATTGCTAACCAAACCCGACTTTTCGCAATTCACTCTGGATCTTCCTTAGAAATAACAACATCTCCTTTATCAATATAACGAACTCAATCCGCACTTATCCTGTATGTCCTTGAATCACGAGACCATGCTGTCTCGAATCCCACGAACCATTTCATACCCTCCTTGTGTGCATAATCGCGTCTTCAACTGATACACCCATTCTGATGATTCTTCTATAAATCCAAAGTTACATGCTCCCCTTCCTCTCATGATACCCCGTAGACCAAAGATAACACGAAACACTCCAAGCTCATTTATCATAATCCGCTGCAGAAGCTCGATATTCAACCATACTATGGACTCGAAATCCTTAGGCATCACGCCTTGACTTTTGAATCCACTAGGATCGTTATTGAGAGTCATACACTCTGACTTGGTCCCGAATATAATAAACTCCAAGGCTCCGCTAGCACATGAATACCCTCTCAAGGAAGCACCTGGCCGAATCATCTTCATTGTAACTCGCCTCTACACGAAGCATATATCCTGAATCTTCCCAAAGCCTAAGCATGAATCGATAAGGCCAACTATAACACACATTCCTCAAATCGCTTGCTCAATTTGCCATTGATGTTCTCTTTCCTTGGTCGTAATAAACCATCAATATGCCGATAACCAGAAATCTTACAAATAGACGGCCATGCAGTCCAAATATAGGCGGTGGGACTCTCCCACTTAGCTTGAAGCTACTATTGCATAAACCTGGAACTCACCAAGATTCCTTACCTCCTATTGACATGATCTTGCACAATCAACCCGCCAAATTCCTTAAAATCCTTCCATTAACCTTTAATGAACACTCTGAACCACTAACCACATTTACATATTCAATTTCTTACCGGGTAGCCAGTAGAATTCTCCGCAGAAGCTTCGTCAACACCACGCGACCACTAACCTGCTCAGAGGAGATAACCCACATGTGGAAATTCCATGCCGACATATTCCAACGTCATTGCATCAGGTATAACTACTACGAAATCAGTGGACCATTCTGAGTCCGAGCTCATTCACCAGCAGTACCAGTCCGTTCACTCCTCATGGACGTCAACTAAAGGTGCGACAATACATTCCAATCCAAAGTCATGTTGTAATCTTCTTCATATCAAGCAACTCCCTCCTAACATGCCCAATCTTCCTCAATATAGCAGCCAATATTCCAAATTAAGTCTGTAGACCTAGTCATTGTCCACCATGAATCCCAAATCACTCTAAACTTCCTCAAGGCGTGTAGCTATCCTAACACAGAACCCACATGCTCCTCTGCCACTCTCCCACTTTGGTCAAACTCACTCCTTTAAGTAACTACCCGACTCCTGTTCCTCACACTTGGCCTTCTATAAGTTTATCCACTGCAAGGCATCTCCCACATGTTCTTTCTCATCCTTCGCTGCCCAGTTGTTGCCTTAAATCAAAATCTACCTCTGTAGCACTTGAACCGATCGATCGCTACCAACTTTAAACCTGTTCGAAGATCATCTTCCTAGAGCCCTCAACACTCATACCACCGATTTAGTCCTGAACCACCGAACACTGCGATCTCTGACGGCCTCTTTCCCGGCACCATTTATAATTCTCTGCCCCGAGGCGAATTGAAGGAAACCATAACACCGACGAACTTAACACATTATAACCACGCCACATCACAGGCGAGGATTCCACCACACTAAAAAATATCGAGTCCCGCTACTCCATCAACCTAAGTCTCAACATTCTTAGTTCGATTGCCTTTCCTTCGTCGAAAGTAAAACACCGAATCTCTGAATCATGCACTAAGTAAACCTCCTTTCAAGTCATTCACTGCCCCGAGACATAGGCAAGCATCCTACCATCACATCAATACTGTGCGATAACAACTCATGAGCATCATAGCAACCTGTGCATAGCCTCAAAGCTCTTGAAGTACCGCTATTGAGCTGAAATGACAAAATATCCTTCCACAAGGCGACGACAATAACCCAATCAACTACGCAAGGAGAAACATTCTGCACCACATATGTAGTACCATTACAATTGCTCAATTCCCGATTTATAACCAGCACTTCACGTCGCATAAGGTTGAATGAGAAAGAGATAAAAGCATAAGCCTCAAAGGAATCAAATCGCACGATGATGAATCAAGAAGGTAAGTGCTCCTAAAAGTCCTTGTAGCCTCTCGAAGATAAGTACAGACGTCTCCGTACCGATCCACAATACTCTACTAGACTCGTGAGACCTAAGTAAGCCTAGCACTCTGATACCATGTTGTCACAACCCAAAATCAGTTAAAGGTCGTGATGGCGCCGGACACTACTGTCAGGCAAGCTAACACTAAATAGTTAATTAAATTCTCATTTTAATATTTTTGAAATCGTAAATTTACTTCAATTTCTCTAGTAAAAGATGAATTTATAGAATAAATACAATGTTTTATAATTTCAATGTTCAACATCCCATAACTATCCCAGAACCCGGTGTCACAAGTGCATGAGCATTAACTGGGAATGTAAAGTAAAATACAATCATTGTCCGGAATACAAATTGGACAGGAAAAGAAAATATAATACTATGAGGGAGACTCTGTTGGCTGCGAATCATCGTAAAGAATGCAACTCACCTAAGTCCCTACCATAATCGCGCCTCTGCGCCCACAAGGCTGCTTAAACATGTGTGTACCTGCACAAAAATGTGCAGCAAGTGTAGCATGAGTACGTAAATCAATGCGTACCCAGTAAGTATCCCGCCTAACCTCAAAGAAGCAGTGACGAGGGGTCGACTCGTACACTTACTATGGGCTGTAATTAATATACCAATGATATGATGAATTATGGATTTTATGAGGCAACGGTAAACAAAATAACATGAGGCAGGTAAATAATTCTCTTGTTAATAGGAGATTTCCAAATTTATTTTCATCTTTTAACAATTTATATCTCCAGGCAGTGAGGCCGTATCAAATTATCAATTTATCTCAGACCAGGGAGGAAATATTATTATTTAAAAATTTCAAGGCAAGCAATACAAACATGTGCAAATCATGTCGAGGTCGTACGGCCCGATCCAACGAATATTTAAACTGTACACTGCCAGAGGGTCGAATGACGCGAACCATAGATACATCTATTTAATCTACCGAGGCGTTCGGCCCGTTCCACAAAAGATAACACATTCAAATAATCCATCAAGAATTCACCACAGGCAATTATCCAAGGAAAAAGTAATTTCTCTTTTAAAAATCAAGAAAATGATGTCTAGCCTTTTAGATATTTATTAATACAGTTTAATATGATTTAAGCATTTTAAATTGACAACAAGATTTCAAATATTACAAGTAAAGCAAGCTTTTGAGTCCCAGACTACCCGAACTTATGCATAATAGTCGTTACGCACGAACTCTTGTCACCTCGTGCGTACGTAGCCCCCCACAATTAGGAGCACACAGTGATTTATTTCACCTATGGGGTAAATTCTCTCTTACACGGTTAGAAAGGAGACTTACCTCGCTTCGAAGTTTCATAACCGGCTTTCGAGCCCTTCAAACAACTCAAACCGATGCCCAACGCTCCAAAACTAGCCAAACAATGTGCAAACCAATGAAAATATACTCTAATACTCATAACAATTCAATTTACAACCATTCCCAACTCCGTTCGAAAAGTCGATAAAATCACTATCGGGCCCACATTCCCGGATTCCGAATTTTTTTGAAAATAATCATCACCCATAACCTTATAAACTCAAATATATGGTTTATTCCTAATTCCATGTCCAAATTCTTGGTCAAAATCCAAAATACCAAATTCTAGGTTTCCTACCAAAACCCCACAATTTCTACAAATTTTTATGTCTAAATCCATAGATAAACCGTATATTTAACTTGCAATAGGTAGGAATCACTTACCTTGACATAGATGATGAAGATGGAGCTCCAAAATCCCCCCAAGACCGGCCGCCAAGACCGGCTCCCAATACCAGAAACACCATACAGAGATATTACCAGACTCGAAAATCCCAAATGGACATTGATAATATCGAAATGCACTTCAACCCAAATTTATGGAATTGTTCCAAAAATGCTAACTTCCATAATAGGTGCCGAAATGCTCCCGGGTCATCCAAAACTCGATCCGAATATATGCCCAAGCCCGAAATTATCATACGAACCTGCTGGAACCTTCAAATCCCGATTTCGTGGTCTTTTACTCTAAAATTCAATCTTAGTCAATTTTTCAAACTAAAAGCTTTCGAAATAAGCATTTTCTTTCCAAATCAACTCTCAACTTCCGAAATTTCAATTCCGACCATGCGTACAAGTCATAATACCTGAAGTGAAGATGCTCATGGCCTCTAACTGCCGAACAATTTGCTAGAGCTCAAAACGACCGGCTGGGTCGTTACAAAATCCGTAGGTATTATCTGTGAATAAAATTCCCATATAAAATTACGATGACCCAAAAGGTCATCTTTAAAGCTGATAATTAATTCTATGTTGGAAGACCTTGAAAAGCACTATTTATCATTCCTTGACTTACGTGCGCAGTCCGTATAATTTTCTGGAAAGTTTTTATGTGAAAAATAGATTAAAATTTAAAATAGAGCCTTAAAACTCAACTGAGCTGACTTTGGTAACAATTTTGAAAAAACAAACCCGGATCATTATTTTGAAAGTTCTAGTAGGTCTGTATCGTGATTTGGGACTTGGGCGTATGCCCGAAATTTAATTTGGAGGTCCCTAGTTCAAGTTATGGTCATTTAACGGAAACTAGAAATTTGAAGGCTAAAGATTTCTAAAGTTTGACCATAGACTTGACTTTTTGATATCGGGGCCGGAATCCGATTCTGAAAATAAGAATAGCTCATTTATGTCATTTATGACTGGTATGTCGAATTTGGTAAAAAACGGAGTTGATTTGACGTGATTCGGACGTTCGGTTGTGAAAATAGAAGTTTTAAAGTTTTCTTGAAAATTTTATTTGATTTGGTCTCCGATTCGTAATTGTAGGTGTTAAATTGGTATGTTGATCGTGAGAGCGAGTTCGTATGATATTTTTGGACTTGTCTGCATGTTTGATTTGGAGCCCCAAGGGCTTGGGTGAGTTTTGAGCAAGTACGAGCTTTCGACACTCTAATGTTGTGCTGGGGCCTTTGGAAGTGCGGACAGCACATTTTAGGAGTGCTGAGGCAAAAAGGGAAGTGCGCACCTCATGGGAACTGTGCGGGCCACACAATTTTGGTGCGGCCGCACTGAAGTTCGCAGAGGAGTGTGCGGACTGCACATTGTTGTGTGCGGCCGCACTCAGGAACTCTCAGATTAGATGGTCCGACTTCTGAAGCTTATATCTTTTGATCCACAAGGCATTTTGAGATGATTCAAAACATAAGTTGTAGCCCTTCGTGTCTTGTCTCCATAAAGGTAAAGAAGTAATAATTTGGACATTTATAGACAGAGTTATGGGGAAAATACTAAAGCCTCGCAGTGTAGTTTCAAGAGAGTGCGGCCGTGCCATTTTTGTGCGATCGCAGGAGCTGAGGATGTGCGGCGGCACCATTTTTGTGCGGACCGCACATATTGAGTTCAGAGAATGTACTATATAACCGAGACGTAGGTTATTATTTCACATTTTAGACTTTGGGAGCTCGGTTTGAGACGATTTTTCGTGGGTTTTCAAGAAATTCATTGGGGTAAGTGTTTCTTATCCTATATTGATTATATCCCATGATTCCATACTCAATTACATCATGAATCCTTGAAATTATGGGAGAAAAATCAGATTTTTATAAAATCTTCCAAAAACGAAAATTTAAGATTTGAAGGTCCATTTGACATCGGAATTTGATAATTTTTGCATGGTTGGACTCGTCTCGAAATGTGTGTTCGGATTTCGTAAGGTTTTTTGAAATTTGAGACGTGGGCCCCATTGTCAATTTTTAAAGTGAATTTCGAAATTTATTCGAAAAATTAGTAAATTCTTATGGAATTAATTACTACGATTTGTATTGAGTATATCGAGTTGTTTATGAATAGATTTGAAGCTTTTGGAGTCAAATTTAAAAGGAAAAGTTGAGGTCGAGTAATTGATTAAAATTGCAAAGCGAGGTAAATGTCGTGGTTAACCTTAACATGAGGAAGTAGGACCCTTAAATTATTTGTTATGTGAAATGCATGCGAACGACGTATAGGCGAGGTGACGAGTGTCTATACGTTGTCAAATTAATTATTTGCATAATTATTTGAAATATCCTAAATTATTTTAATACACGAATTAATTGTTATAAAAATTATTTCTCTCCTATTTTTTGTCAAATATTAATTCTTAAATTCCTGTAATAATTGCTACATGCTTATTTGAATTATGTGCATTAATTGCTACTTGACATTTAGCATATTAAATATTAAACTCTCTATTTTCTCCATGGTTTTCATAATAAATTGCTATTTGTCATTGTTTGTTTCATAATTAAATCATAATTATTGCATGCTTGATGTCTTAAAATTTTATATTAATTGTTGCATTTATTGGGTCAATTTCTTCTATAAGAATTAGTAAATGAATATATTGGAGGAGCGAGTTGTCCGCCGCAACAGAGTTGATTGAAATGAATATATTGGGGGATCGGGTTGCACGCCGCAACAGACTTATTAAAAAGTCCATATTGGGGGATCGAGTTGCACACCGCAACAGACTTATTAAAAAAATTCATATTGGGGGATCGGGTTACACGCCGCAACAAACTTATTAAAAAGTCCATATTGGGGGATCGAGTTGCACACCGCAACAGACTTATTAAAAAGTCTATATATATATACTTGATTAAAATAAATATATTAGAGGGTTGAAAATGAATATATTGTGGGAGCGGGTTGCACGCTGCAATGGAAATTGGTTGAAATAATAATTGGTTATGACTGGTGAGTTGGCTTCAACTATCAAAAATGAGTTATCTGATTTAATTCTATTATTGTGGTTATTACTATTATTGCGCACATGTTAATGTAAGTGACCTACCTTAGCCTCGTCACTACTTCGTCGAGGTTAGGCTCGGCACTTACCAGTATATGGGGTTGGTTGTACTGATACTATACTCTGCACTTCTTGTGCAAATTTCGGAGTTGGTCCCAGCGGCATACCATAAATATTTTTGGATTTTAGCTACCCAGAGGAGACTTGAGGTATAACTGCACGGTGTCCACAGTTCTGAAGTCCCCGTCTACCTTACTTTAGTTGTGTGTTTGTTTTCATAGAGCTTTATTTTATTGAGATCCTTTATTTGTATTATTCTAAAAGTCCGTTCACTTGTGACACCAATTCTGGGATGGTATTTAGACACTATTATTATTTGTTTTGCATTATTCACTACATTTCAGACTTTACCTCCGCATTTGTTTCTATTATTAATAATAAATTTAAAATTTATTTTAAAATAGATAATATTATTCTAACATTGGCTTGCCTAGCAAGCGAAATGTTAGGCGCCATCACGGTCCCGAAGGTAGAAATTTCGGGTCATGACAGTTGGTATGAGAGCAGTAGGTTACATAGGTCTCACGAGTCACGAGCAAGCTTAGTAGAGTCTGAAGGATTGGTACGGAAACGTCTCTACTTATCTCTCAGAGGCTATTAAGTTTAGGAACAATATCATTTCTTTCTTATTATGTCGTGCGAATTTATTCTATCATCGATGATTGAACCATTCTACTCGTATTATCTCGCAGATGGTGAGAACACATAATATATCTACCGATAGACAGGTACCAGAGCCCCCGGTGGCAACTATGGCCAGGGGTAGAGGTTGAGGGCGAGGTCGTGCTAGAGGCCGGGGCATAGGCATAGGCAGAGGTACAATTCAGTTTAGAGCTCGAGCAGCAGCACCTGTTGTAGAACCTCAGGTGGATGTTCAGGAGGAGGTTCCGATTCAGAATGTACCAGTTGGACCAGTTCAGGTCCCGGAAGGATTCATAGACACTCCAGTGCTTCAGGACGCTCTAGTCCGTTTGGTGAGTCTTATGGAGGGCGTGACCCAGAATGGTACATTTCCAGTGGCACCAACCATCTCATATGCTAGGGGAGGAGCACAAACTCCCACTACTCCCGCTCCGGAGCAGATGGCTCCCCAGAATCAGGCTCCAGCAGCCCCGCCAGTTGAGGTAGTTCAGCCAGTTGTTGCGGCACAGACCGGTGAGAGGCCCGCCATGTCTTTTGAGGCCTTATTGAGACTGGATAAGTTCACTAAGCTATTTTCAGTTGACTTCAGTGGTACACATTTTGAGGACCCACAGGATTATCTTGACCGTTGTCATGAGGTGCTGCGGAACATGGGTATAGTTGAGACCACTGGGGTTGATTTTGCTATATTTTAGATGACGGGTTTCTCCAAGAGGGGATAGAGAGATTATACATTGACCATACCAGTTGGGTCACCTGCACTTACCTGGGAGCAGTTCTCTCAGCTATTTCTGGAGAAGTTCTTTCCTATGACACTGAGAGAGAATTACCGTAAGCAATTTGAGCGTCTACAGCAGGGCAACATGACTATTACTCAGTATGAGTCCCTTTTTGTGGATTTGGCCCATCATGCTCTCCTTTTACTTCCTACTGAGGGAGAGAGAGTGAAGAGGTTTATTGAGGGACTCACTCACCCTATCAGGCTTCAGATGGCCAAGGAGATCGGGAGTGAGATTTCGTTTCAGACGGCTACTAATGTCGCAAGGAGGATCGAAATGGTTCTTGCACAGGAGAGAGGGCATATGTATGATAAGGGGCCTCATCAGTTCGGTGGTTTCAATGGTGCCTCGTCTGGAGGCAAGGGTAATTTTGGTAGGGGTCATCCTCCCACACCGTTTCATTCAACACTTCATGCATCTCCCGGTGCTTCAGGGAGTCGCGACCCTATTATGCCTTACTATAGGCAGCCAACATTTAGTGCACATTCAGCTCCTATCAATGCGCCACAACTCCAGAGTTACTACGACGATTATCCGGCCCATTCAGGTCAGCTTCAGCTTCAGCAGCCACGACATCAGGTTGCTTCACCGCCTTCTCATCCAGCTAGAGGTAGGGGTCAGGTGGCTAGAGGTGGAGGCCAGACTATTAGAGGTGTAGGTCAGCCCGTTAGAGGTGGAGGCCAGCCAGTTCGAGGCCGTCCCAAAGACACAATTTAGAGTGGTGGGGCCCAGCCCCAATTTTATGCTTTTCCAGCTAGGCCTGAGGCCGAGTCATCTGATGATCTGATGAGAGGTATTATTCCAGTTTTCCATAGAGATGCTTTAGTTTTATTTGATCCAGGATCAACTTATTCTTATGTGTCCTCCTATTTTGCTTCATATTTGGTTGTGCCTTGTGATTCTCTAAGTGCTTCTGTGTATATATCTACACTGGTAGGAGACTCTGTTGTAGTAGATCATGTCTATTGTTCGCGTGTGGTTACTATTAGTAGTCTTGAGACTAGTGTAGATCTTCTACTTCTTGATATGGTAGATTTTAATGTCGTCTTGGGTATGGATTGACTGTCACCTTATCATGTTATATTGGATTGTCATGCCAAGACAGTGACCGTAGCCATGCCGGGGTTACCTCGGTTAAAGTGGAAAGGAACTCCTGGTCATTCTACCAGCAGGATTATTTCTTATATGAAAGCTCGGCGTATTGTCGAGAAAGGGTGTCTAGCCTATTTGGCTTATATTCGCGATCCCAGTGCGAATGTCCCTTTTATGGACTCAGTACCAGTTGTTCGTGAATTTCCAGAAGTATTTTCTATAGATTTGCCGGGGATGCCACCCGACAGAGATATTGACTTCTGTATTGATTTGGCTCTGGACACTCAGCCCATTTCTATTCCACCGTACTGTATGGACCCGCCGGAGTTGAAAGAATTGAAAGAGCAGTTACAAGACTTGCTTGATCAGGGATTCATTTGACCTAGTGTCTCGCCCCGGGGTGCACCAGTATTATTTATAAAGAAGAAAGGTGGTTCTATGCGGATGTGTATAGATTATCGGCAGTTGAACAAGGCCACTATCAAAAACAAATATCCGCTGCCAAGAATTGATGACTTATTTGATCAGTTTCAGGGCGCCAAGGTATTTTCGAAGATTGATTTGAGGTCTGGTTACCATCAGTTGAAGATTAGGGTATTTGATGTCCCTAAGCCAGCTTTTCGGACTCGGTATGGGCATTACGAATTCCTAGTGATGTCATTTGGGCTGACAAATGCCCCAGCAGCATTTATGGATTTGATGAATCGGGTGTTCAAGCCCTATTTGGATTCTTTTGTGGTTGTATTCATTGATGATATCTTGATTTACTCCAGCAGTCGAGAGGAGCATAAGCAGAATCTTCGGAGTGTGCTTCATACTTTGAAGAATAATCAGTTATATGCCAAATTTTCAAAATCTGAGTTTTGGTTAGACTCAGTTGCCTTTTTGGGGCATGTTGTATCGGCAGAAGGCATAAAGGTGGATCCTAAGAAGATTGAGGCTGTTCAGAATTGTCCTAGACCTACTTCAGTTACGGAGATTCAGAGTTTTCTGGGTTTACCAGGTTATTATCGTCGGTTCGTGGAAGGATTTTCATCTATAGCAAGCCCATTGACCAGACTGACCCAGAAAGGTGTCCCTTTCAGATGGTCAGACGAGTGTGAGTTGAACTTTCAGAAGCTCAAGACTGCTTTGACTATGGCGCCAGTGTTGGTATTACCTACAAGTTCAGGATTATATAGGGTATATTGTGACATATCTCACATTGGGCTTAGTGCAGTATTAATGCAATATGGCAGGGTGATTGCATATGCGCCGCGACAGTTGAAAGTGCACGAGAAGAATTATCATGTTCATGACTTAGAATTGGCAGCCATTGTTCACACGCTGAAGATTGGAACCATTACCTCTACGGTGTCTCGTGTGAGGTATTTACTGATCATTGTAGCCTTCAGTATCTGTTCAAACAAAAAGATATTAATTTGAGGCAGAGAAGATGATTGGAGTTGTTGAAAGACTATGATATCACCATTTTATATCACCCCAGAAAGGCCAACATGGTGGCCGATGCTTTGAGTAGAAAGGCTGTGAGTATGGGCAGCCTTGCTTATATTCCAGTTGGTGAGAGACGGTTGGCTGTAGATGTCCAGACTTCGGCTAATCAGTTGGTGAGGTTAGATGTTTCAGCACCTAGTTGAGTTTTAGCTTGCACAGTCTCTCGGTCTTCTTTATGTGAGCATATCAGAGAGAGACAGTATGATGATCCTCATTTACTTGTCCTTAAGGACACAGTGCGTCATGGTGATGCCAAACAAGTTGTTGTGGGGGAAGATGGAGTTCTGCGAATGCAAGGTCGTATTTGTGTGCCTAATGTTGACGAGCTTCGTAAATTAATTCTTGAAGAGGCACACCGTTCCAAGTATTCTATTCATCCAGGTACCGCCAAAATGTATCAAGATTTACAGAAATATTATTGGCAGAGGAGAATGAAAAAGGATATATTTGCATATGTAGCTTGGTGTGTGAATTATCAGCAAGTTAAGTACGAGCATCAGAGACCTGGTGGCTTGCTTCAGAAGTTAGAAATTCCTGAATGAAAGTAGGAGCGTATCGCTATGGATTTTGTTGTTGGACTCCCACGGACTCAGAGAAATTTGACACAGTTTGGGTCATTGTGGACAGGTTGACCAAGTCAGCACATTTTATTCCAGTGGCAGTTACCTATTCTTCAGAGAGGTTAGCTGAAATTTACATTCGTGAGATTGTTCGCCTTCATGGTGTGCTTGTGTCTATTATTTTAGATCGAGGTATGCAGTTTACCTCACACTTCTAGAGGGCTGTACAACATGAGTTAGGCACGCGGGTTGAGTTGAGTACAACATTTCATCCACAGACAGACAATCAAAGCGCACTATTTAGATATTGGAAGATATGCTTCGCGCTTGTGTTATAGACTTTGGAGGTTCTTAGGATCAGTTCTTGCCACTCGCGGAGTTTGCTTATAATAATAGCTACCAGTCGAGCATTCAGATGGCTCCATATGAGGCATTATACGGAAGGCGATACCGTTCGCCAGTTGGCTGGTTTGAACCAGGAGAGGCTCGGTTGTTTGGTACCGATTTGGTACACGATACCTTGGATAAGGTCAAGCTTATTTAGGATCGACTTCGCAAAGCTCAGTCTAGGTAAAAGAGTTATGCAGACCGTAAAGTTCGTGATATTGCATTCATGGTTGGAGAAAGAATATTATTTCAGGTTTCACCTATAAAAGGTGTAATGAGGTTCGGAAAGAAGGGCAAGTTGAGCCCTAGGTATATTGGACCCTTTGAAATTCTTGAAAGGGTGGGTGAAGTAGCCTACAAGCTTGCATTAGCACCTAGTTTATCAACAGTTCATCTGGTGTTCCATGTGTCTATGCTCCGAAAATATCATGGTGATCCATCCCATGTGTTAGATTTCAGCTCAGTCCAATTGGACAAAGATTTGACTTATGAGGAAGAGCCGGTAGCTATTCTAGCCCGGCGGGTCCGACAATTGAGGTCTAAGAGTTATCCTTCAGTTCGAGTTCAATGGAGTAGTTAGCTGGTAGAGGCATCTACCTAGGAGTCCGAGTCAGACATGCGGAGTAAATATCCACACCTTTTCACCATCTCAGGTACTTTTTCTAACTTCGTTCGAGGACGAACGTTTGTTTTAGAGGTGGAGAATATGATGACTCAAAAGGTCATCTTTAAATTTGATAATTAATTATGTGTTCTAAGACCTCGAAAAGTATTATTTATCATTCCTCGACTTTCGTGCGCAGTCCGTACAATTTTTCCGGAAAGGTTTTATGTGAAAAATGAATTAAAATGTGAAATAGAATCTTAAAACTCAAATGAGTTGACTTTGGTCAACATTTTGAGCAAACGGACCCAGATCAGCATTTTAAAAGTTTCGGTAGGTCGGTATCGTAATTTGGGACTTGAGTATATGCCCAAAATTTAATTTGGAGGTCCCTAACTCAAGTTATGATCATTTAACGGAAACTAGAAATTTAAAGGCTAAAGATTTCCAAAGTTTGACCACAGATTTGACTTTTTGATATCGGGACTGGAATCTGATTCTGAAAATTGGAATAGCTCCTTTATGTCATTTATGACTAGTCTGTCAAATTTAGTAAAACACGGAGTTAATTTGACATGATTCAGACGTTCGTTTGTGAAAATAGAAGTTTTAAAGTTTTCTTGAAAATTTTATTTGATTTGGTCTCCGATTCGTAATTTTAGGTGTTAAATTGGTATTCTGATCGCGTGAGCAAGTTTGTATGATATATTTGGACTTATGTGCATATTTGGTTTGGAGCCCCGAGGGATCGAGTGAGTTTCGGGGTGAGTTTTGAGCGAGTACGGGCTTTTCGGCACTCTAATGTTGTTCTGGGGTCTTTGAAAGTGCGGACCGCACATTTTGGGAGTGCTGAGGCAAAAAGGAAAGTGAGGAACTCAAGGGAACTGTGCGGACCGCACAATTTTGGTGCGGACGCACTAAAGTCCGCAGAGGAGTGTGCGGACTGCACAATTTTGTGTGCGGCCGCACTCAGGAACTCTCGGATTCGATGGTCCGATGTCAGAAGCTTATATCTTTTGATCCACAAGGAAGTTTGAGATGATTCAAAAACGGAAGTTGTAACCCTTTGTGTCTAATTTCCATAAAGGTAAAGAAATCATAATTTAGACATTTGTAGAGAAAGTTATGGGCAAAATACTAAATCCTGGCAGTGCAGTTCCAAGAGAGTGCGACCGTGTCATTTTTGTGCGATCGCTGGAGTTGGGGATGTGCGGACTGCACATGTAGAGTTCAGAGAATGTACTATATAACCGAGGCTTAGGTTATTATTTCATATTTTGGACTTTGGGAGCTCGGTTTGAGACGATATTTCGTGGGTTTTCAAGAAATTAATTGGGGGTAGGTGTTTCTTATCCTATATTGATTATATTCCATGATTCCATACTCAACTATATAATAATTGTTACATGCTTATTTGAATTATGTGCATTAATTGCTACTTGACATTTGGCATATTAAATATTAAACTGCCTATTTTCTCCCTCATTTCCATAATAAATTGGTATTTGTCATTGTTTGTTTCATAATTAAATCATAATTATTGTATGCTTGATGTCTTAAAATTTTATATTAATTGTTGCATTTATTGGGGCAATTTCTTCTATAAGAATTGGTATTGGAGAAGCGGGTTGCACGCCGCAACAAAGTTGATTGAAATGAATATATTGGGGGATCGGGTTGCACGCCGCAACAGACTTATTAAAAAGTCCATATTGGGGGATCGTGTTGCACGCCACAACAGACTTATTAAAAAGTCCATATTGGGGGATTGGGTTGCACGCCGCAAAAGACTTATTAAAAAGTCTATATATATACTTGATTAAAATAAATATATTGGAGGGTTGAGAATGAATATATTGTGGGGGCGGGTTGCACGTTGCAATGGAAATTTGTTGAAATAATAATTGGTTATGACTGGTGAGTTGGCTTCAACTATAAAAAATGAGTTATCTGATTTAATTCTATTATTATGGTTATTACTATTATTGCGTACAGGTTAATGTAAGTGACCTGTCTTAGCCTCGTCACTACCTCGTCGAGTTTAGGCTCGGCACTTACCAGTACATGGGGTCGATTGTACTTATACTACACTCTGCACTTCTTGTGCAGATTTTAGATTTGGTCCTAGCAGCGTACCATAAACTTGCTCGGATTTCAGCTACCCAGAGGAGATTTGAGGTATAACTGCACGGCGTCCGCAGTTCTGAAGTCCCCGTCTACTTTACTTTAGCTGTGTGTTTGTTTTCAGACAGCTTTATTTTATTCAGACCCTTTATTTGTATTATTCTAGAAGCTCGTTCACTTGTGACACCAATTTTGGGATGGTATTTAGACACCGTTATTATATTTTTGGATTATTTACTACATTTCAGACTTTACCTTTGTATTTGTTTCTATTATTATTAATAAATTTAAAAATTATTTTAAAATAGATAATATTATTCT
>AWOL01S0013259.1:140474-152505 GCA_000715115.1 Nicotiana otophora | reverse complement strand
ATAAAGTTCTTAGTAGTAAAATATAGATTTTTGGGGAACAAATGAAAGAAGAACCAAATCTTAAAACTATTAGGCTCGGTTGAAACAAGACACGAACAAAAAAGAAATGATTATATATTTAGATTGGAAAGAGTAAGAAAAATTAAATTTTTGTCTTATCTTTGAAATCTNGAAATAACCTTTGAACGAAATACTTTGTAGATTTATAGTTAAACCCAACTCGTATAAAGTTCTTAGTAGTAAAATATAGATTTTTGGGGAACAAATGAAAGAAGAACCAAATCCTAGAACTATTAGGCTCGGTTGAAACAAGACACGAACAAAAAAGAAATGATTATATATTTAGATTAGAAAGAGTAAGAAAAATTAAATTTTTGTCTTATCTTTGAAATCTGGGATCCCCTCTTCTTGTTTCCTTTGATAATTTTTGGAAACAAATTAGATACAAAAGAAAGCTCCTAGAGAGCAAGGAATTTTTTTTTTAAAATTGATTTTCGTTTTTTTTTTTTTTTTTTTTTTACTTTTTTACATTTTGTTTCGCTCTTAGTATTCAAGAAATCCCCAGAATTATCAAGAACGAAACCTTGATAGAACCGCTCTGATACCACTTGATAACGACAAGGTCGGGAATCCAAACTAGAGTAAGAATTTGAAAAGTAAATGCGGAAGCAATAACAATAAGGAATTGAACAACAAGCACTTAAGGGCAGAAAATAAAGGATATGGGAAAATTCAAGGAAAGAATTCCAAAAACTTTCAAGAACGCAAGTTCTATTGCCTTGACAAGATCAAAGCAACAACGTCTTAATTTATTGAACAAATCAAATACCTTTACTTAAAAGCAAAACAAAACAATAGATTCGGATCTTGACCGCTTTACGAGTAACTTGAGACAACAATTAATAACTAGTATTAATCGCCTTCTAAGAATACCACAAAGAAATCAAAGATATCACAATAGAGAAGTAATCTTACTACCTTGAACTATGAACTAGTAAAAGTTGAAAGCTAAATCTCAAAGCACATGTAACAAAGGTTCAAAAGAACTCTCAAGTATGATATACTTAATCAATAATGAAGTGTCTCAATGAATGAGAAGAACTCCTTATTTATAGGAGTACTAAGGCACAAAAAGTCCTTAAAATTAGGTAGGGTGGTTGCTAAGGCATAAAAAGTCATTACAATTAGGTAGGGTGATTGCTAAGGAGTAAGAAAAGTCATTACAATTAGGTGGGGGGCGGCCAAATCCCTTTGGGGCAGATTTGGACCTTAAAACTACTAGTTTGGGCCATTGATTTGGACTCCAATTGGGCTCCCTTTGAAACACCCCCTTTTGGACCTCTTTTAAGCTCATTTTGAGCCCCTTTGGTGGACTTCAAGGGCTGATTTGGTGGCCCAATCTTCCTCCTCTTGGACTTCAATTTGGATCACCAAATAATTGTAAAACTTGGATAATTCATCTACTTTGGGCTTGAGCTCTTCCTCTATAATTAAAAGCTTCTTTATTTGCCATTGAAGTCCAGCAACCTTAGAGTGCAACTCTTTTGCTTGAGATCTTGTAAATGGCCTTGGAGCTTCCAAAACTCTATCCTTGTCCTTGATGCTATCATATGGCACCTATTGTGCAACCACTGATAAGTTAGGTATAATGAAGTATGATGTGACTAAGCCCTTGTGTGGCCGGTTATGATGAGGCATGATGTGAGGAATTTACCAAGCCCTTGTGTGGTTAGGTGTGATGTGATGCTACGGATTCCTCTTGAGGCTGACTACGCCTAGTCATGTTAAGGCTGGTTATAGTTGAATCCTCCTGAGATCATTACGTTCGAGTCCTATTGAGGTCGGATACACCGAGTCCTATTGAGGTCAGGGATAGTCCCCTTAAGCCGGGTATGGAGAGAGATGGGATGACGTGATGCAAGGTTATTAATTCCTCTCGAGGTTGGGTACTTCGAGTCCTGTTGAGGCCGGGAACAGCCGAGACCTCCTAAGGCCGGGTATGGTGAGAGGCCTCTTGAGGCGGGTTATGTCGAGTTCTATTGAGACCGGGTACAACTGAGTCCTCTTAAGGCCGAATATGAAATGAGATGTTGTGCCCCAAAGAGTAGATGAATATTATATGACATCTAATGCATGGCCCGAATGAGTGGCTAGATTTTTACAAAGTTTGCATATCTTTATAATTCATGATTATAAAACATTGTGTACACCCTTAGCATCTTTTCTTTGAAATTTAGGTTGAAATATTGTGTTCTTATCTCTTGTATTATGTCTTTGGAGTATATATATTATCATCCTTACATATTATGGGGAGTAAGTGGCATTCATCCAAAACTGAAATAGTTACAATGTGTTTATCGTTAGGGTTCCAGATGGAGGTCGGGAAGCCATTTTCTTTGTTCTCATAATCAGGTAATCGGAGGAACGCACATCTTGCTCTTGATCAGTGGGAATTGGTGGAGATTCAAGAGCAAGTGATGGAGTATAATTTGGGGGAGCATCAGAACCAGAACCCTTCTTACGGGAGGTGACAACCGGAGCTCAAAAACAAGATTCGGCCATTTCAACCATTTCAAACTCTCGAAAGAGTCCCTCTACGTCCCATGGCTCGGTTGTGTGTGTTTTTATTATTCTTCTCTTAAAAGAAAATGTTTCAATGTCATCCTCGATTTCATCCTCATGAAGGATCACTGTGGCCGGTCCTTCTAGGATCTCTTACATAACCAGGGGCTTATCCTTAGCCTCAATTTCATAGGTATGTTTTCTTTTTGGTTTTTTCCCCTTGGGTTGAGGGACAATGTACTTTCACTAGAAGTAAGATCTGCGTTACGAGCCCTCTTACGGTTAAGGACCTCTTGAAGCCGTTGTTGTGCCACTTTCGGCTTATGTGAAACTTCGACGGTGGGAAAAATAGAAGACCCATTTGGAAGGCTTAAAATATTGATTTGAAAGGTTAGTAATTAATTATATGGAAATAATAATTAAGAAAGGGAAGGGGGAGTTTCCCTCACCCTGATCTCTAACTCTCCAGTTCTTCTTGATTGATATTTTCTTCCACATACTGTTATCCGGTGTGGAAGTATCCAAAGAAATTTGGACCCACATTGTTAGATCTTCAACTACTGGGGATATCCAGAGGGTGGCTAAAATAAAAGAAAGGAAAGTTTAGCAGATGTTGAAAATACTTTTAAAATTATACGGGAAGAGATACTTGAAATAACTTACGATTTGTTACACTCCATGTTTTCTTCCCCATCCATGAAGTTCGAGATTAGTAATGTTATCTTTAAACGAAACCAATCACCCGGCGACACGTTCCTGAACAAAAAGGTAATTATGCTTTCACCAAATTGCGCCAGCTGGCCACCGGGCGTGATGGCCATTACGGGGAGACTCGTTTTGCATTTGAGGTGGTGGAATTTCAATACTTGATATAAAAATAGTGCAGCTTCTTTCTCTAACATTTTTACACACGATTTTACCAGTTTCATGTTCTCCCAAAACACTTCCAAACTCTCTCTATGAACTTTCATGCGACTCAAGGCTAAATCAAAGGCGAACCTAGTGGAATTTAACATAAAGAATCTAGTGATGATCATTGTATCATCTTACTTTTTGTGGTGTATTTGGAGACTCCTCGAGGCAGAAGAAATCTCAAAACTAAGAAAGAGCTTTAGTGCTTGAAGATTATCGCCACAGAAGTGTAAGAATCCAGGAGGCATAATTAGTTCTTCAAAAAGGGTATGTAAGGTAGTTTTCTTTCTTGGCATGTCTTGATGCAAGCGTTTGTTTCTAAATAATCCGTATGTGGAAAAACTGAATTATTCTAAGCTTTTCTTGACAATGTTATTCATGTTCTTGTATGACCTTTGCCGATGGAATTTTCTTTCAAGTTTGAGCTATTCTCGGTTAGTATATTGAGGTCGGGGAGTGTAATTCATTCAGAGTCTAATCTTAATTTCTCTTTAAATTGACCTAGCATTGCACTTACTCATCTATACCTATTTTGCTTTATCGAGTTGCACTATATGAGGCCGAGTATGGCACCTATATTGCAACCATTGATCAGTTAGGTATAATGAAGTATGATATGACTGAGCCCTTGTGTGGCCGGTTATGATGAGGCATGATGTGAGCAATTTTCTGAGCCCTTGTGTGGTCAGGTGTGATGTGATGCTGCGGATTCCTCTTGAGGCTGACTACGCCTAATTCTGTTGAGGCTGGGTATAGTTGAATCCTCCTTAGATCATTACGATCGAGTCTTGTTGAGGTCAGGTACGCCGAGTCCTGTTGAGGTCAGGGACAGTCCTATTGAAGTTGGGTATGGAGAGAGATGGGATTACGTGATGCTAGGTTATTGATTTCTCTTGAGGTTGGGTACTTCGAGTCCTGTTGAGGCCAGGTACGGCTGAGACCTCCTAAGGCCGGGTATGGAGAGAGACCTCTTGAGGCCGGTTACGTCGAGTTATATTGAGACCGGGTACAACTGAGTCCTCTTAAGGCCGAATATGATATGAGATGTTATGCTCCAAAGAGTAGATGAATATTATACGACGTCTAATGCATGGCCCCAATGAGTGGCTTGATTTTTACAAAGCTTGCATATCTTTATAATTCATGATTATAAAACATTGTGTACGCCCTTAGCAGCTTTTCTTTGGAATTTAAGTTGAAACATCGTGTTCTTATCTCTTGTATTATGTCTTTGGAGTATACATATTACCATCCTTACATATTATGGGGAGCAAGTGGCATTCATCCAAAACTGAAATGGTAACACTGTGTTTATCGTTAGGGTTCCAAATGGAGGTCGGGAAGCCATTTTCTTTGTTCCGATAATCAGGTAATTGGAAGAACGCACATCTTGCTCTTGATCAGTGGGAATTGGTGGAGAGTCAAGAGCATGTGATGGAGTATAATTTGGGTGAGCATCATAACCAGAACCCTTCTTATAGGAGGCGACAACCGGCGCTCAAAAATAGGATTCGGCCATTTTAACCATTTCAAACTCTCGAAAGAGTCCCTCTACGTCCCATGGCTGTGTGGTGTGTGTTTTTATTATTCTTATCTTAAGAGAAACCGTTTCTCTGTCATCCTCGATTTTATCCTCATGAAGGATTACTGTGGCCAGTCCTTCTAGGATCTCTTCCAAAATAGGGGGCTTATCCTTGGCCTCAATTTCATAGGTATGTTTTCTTTTTGGTTTTATCCCCTTGGGTTGAGGGACAATGCACTTTAACTAGATGCAAGAGTTGCGTTATGAGCCCTCTTACGGTCAAGGACCTCTTGAAGCCGTTGTTGTGCCACTTTCGGCTTATGTGAAACCTCGACGGTGGGAAAAATAGAAGATCCCTTTGGAAGGTTTGAAATATTGATTTGAAAGGTTAGTAATTAATTATATGGAAATAATAATTAAGAAAGGGAAGAGGGAGTTTCCCTCACCCTGATCTCTAACTCTCCAGTTCTTCTTGATTGATAGTTTCTTCAACATACTGTTATCCGGTGTGGAAGTATCCAAAGAAATTTGGACCCACATTGTTAGATTTTCAACTATTGGGGGAATCCAGAGGGTGGCTAAAATAAAAGAAAGGAAAGTTTAGCAGATGTTGAAAATACTTTTGAAATAATACGGGAAGAGATACTTGAAAAAACTTACGATTTGTTACACTCCATGTTTTCTTCCCTACCCATGAAGTTCAAGATTAGTAAAGTTATCTTTAAACCAAACCAATCACCCGGCGACACGTTCCTAAACAAAAAGGTAATTATGCTTTTGCCAAATTATGCCAGCTGTCCTCCGGGCGTGATGGCCATTACGGGGCGACTTGTTTTGCATTTGAGGTGGTGGAATTCATATACTTGATATAAAAATAGTGCAGCTCCTTTCTCTGACATTTTTACACACAATTTTACCAGCTTCAAGTTCTCCCAAAACACTTCCAAACTCTCTCTATGAACTTTCATGCGACTCAAGGCTAAATCAAAGGCGAACCTAGTGGAATTTAACATAAAGAATCTCATGATTATAATTGTATCATATTCTTGTTGTGCTGTATTTGGAGACTCCTAGAGGCAGAAGAAATCTCAAAACTAAGAAAGAGCTTTAGTTCTTGAAGATTATCACCACAGAAGTGTAAGAATCCAGGAGGCGTAATTAGTTCTTCAAAAAGGGTATGTAAGGCAGCTTGCTTTCTTGGCAAGTCTTGATGTAGGCGTTTGTTTATAAATAATCCGTATGTGGTAAAACTGAATTATTCTAAGCCTTTCTTGACAATGCTGTTCATGTTCTTGTATGACCTTTGCCGATGGCATTTTCTTTCAAGTTTGAGATATTCTCGGATAGTATATCGAGGTCGGGGAGTGTAATTATTTCTGAGTCTAATCTTAATTTCTCTTGAAATTGACCTTGCATTGCACTGACTTATATGTACCTATTTTGCTTTACCGGGCTACTCTATAGTCGGCCCAGTATGGCACCTATAGTGAAACCGCTGATCAGTTAGGTATAATGAAGTATGATGTGACTGAGCCCTTGTGTGGACGGTTATGATGAGGCATGATATGAGCAATTTACCGAGCCCTTGTGTGGTCGGGTGTGATGTGATGCTGCGGATTCCTCTTGAGGCTGACTACACCTAGTCCTGTTAAGGCTGGGTATAGTTGAATCCTCCTGAGATCATTAAGATCGAGTTCTGTTGAGGTCAGGTACACCGAGTCCTGTTGAGGTCAGGGATAATCCTATTGAAGCCGGGTATGGAGAGAGATGGGATGACGTGATGCAAGGTTATTAATTCCTCTCGAGGTTGGGTACTTTGAATCCTGTTGAGGCCGGGTACAGCCGAGACCTCCTAAGGCCGGGTATGGTGAGAGTCCTCTTGAGGCCGGTTACGTCGAGTTCTATTGAGACCGGGTACAACTGAGTCCTCTTAAGGTTGAATATGATATGAGATGTTATGCCCCAAAGAGTAGATGCATATTATATTACGTCTAATGCATGGCTCCAATGAGCGGCTTGAATTTTACAAAGCTTGCATATCTTTATAATTCATGATTATAAAACATTGTGTACACCCTAAGCAGGTTTTCTTCGGAATTTAGGTTGAAAAATTATGTTCTTATCTCTTGTATTATGTATTTGAAGTATACATATTATCATCCTTACATATTCAGTATATATTTTGTACTAACGACCCTTTCTTCTACGATACTGTGTTCATGCGTATAAGTACACATAGACCAGGTGACGTGCCTCCTCAATAGGGTGCACGTTTCAGCTGTCGGTTAGCACACTCCACTTCTCAAAAATAGCTGAACAGAAGTCGATAGGTACTGGAGTACATGTCTCTCTCATTTAGGGTATGGTGGGGCCCTATCCCAACCAAATTGTATATTATGGTAATCTTATAGACTTGCAGTCTAGTGTTCAGTGTGTAAATAAATGTTGTTGTGACTTATTAGCATCGGTTGGCTATATACTCAGTATTATGGGGAGCAAGTGGCATTCAACCAAAACCAAAATGGTAACACTGTGTTTATCGTTAAGGTTCCAGATAGAGGTCGGAAAGCTATTTTCTTTCTTCCCATAATCAGGTAATCGGAGGAACGCACATATTGCTCTTGATCAGTGAGAATTGGTGGAGAGGCAAGAGCATGTGATGGAGTATAATTTGTGGGAGCATCAAAACCAGAACCCTTCTTATAGGAGGCTACAACCGGAGCTCAAAAATAGGATTCATCCACTTCAACCATTTCAAACTCTTGAAAGAGTCCCTCTATGTCCCATGACTGTGTTGTGTGTGTTTTTCTTGTTCTTCTCTTAAGAAAAACCGTTTCAATGTCATCCACGATTTCATCCTCATAAAGGATCACTGTGGCCGGTCCTTGTAGGATCTCTTCCATAACTGGGGGCTTATCCTTAGCCTCAATTTTATAGGTATGTTTTCTTTTTGGTTTTTCCCCTTGGGTTGTGGGACAATGCACCTTCACTAGAATCAAGAGTTGCGTTACGAGCCCTCTTACGGTCAAGGACCTCTTGAAGCCGTTGTTGTGCCACTTTCGGCTTATGTGAAACCTCGACGGTGGGGAAAATAGAAAACCTCTTTGGAAGGCTTGAAATATTGATTTGAAAGGTTACTAATTAATTATATGAAAATAATAATCAAAAAAGGAAAGGGGGAGTTTCCCTCACCCTGATCTCTGACTCTCTAGTTCTTCTTGATTGATATTTTCTTCCACATACTGTTATCCGATGTGGAAGTATCACAAGATTCGGACCCACATTGTTAAATCCTCAACTACTGGGGGAATCCAGAGGGTGGCTAAAAGAAAAGAAAGGAAAGTTTAACAGATGTTGAAAATACTTCTGAAATAATACGGGAAGAGATACTTTAAAAAACTTATGATTTGTTACATTCCATGTTTTCTTCCCCACCCATGAAGTTCAAGATTAGTAAAGTTATCTTTAAACCAAACCAATCACCCGGCGACATGTTCCTGAACAAAAAGGTAATTATGCTTTCGCCAAATTGTACCAGCTGCCCATCGGGCGTGATGGCCATTACGAGGCGACTCGTTTTGCATTTGAGGTGGTGGAATTTCAATACTTGATATAAAAATAGTGCAGCTTCTTTATCTAACATTTTTACACACGATTGTACCTGTTTCATGTTCTCCCAAAACATTTCCAAACTCTCTCTATGAACTTTCATGCGACTCAAGGCTAAATCAAAGGCGAACCTAGTGGAATTTAACATAAAGAATCTAGTGATGATCATTGTATCATCTTACTTGTTGTGCTGTATTTGGAGACTCCTAGAGGCAGAAGAAATCTCAAAACTAAGAAAGAGCTTTAGTGCTTGAAGATTATCACTACAGAAGTGTAAGAATCCAAGAGGCGTAATTAGTTCTTCAAAAAAGGTATGTAAGGCAGCTTTCTTTCTTGGCATGTCTTGATGTATGCGTTTGTTTCTAAATAATCCGTGTATGGAAAAAACTGAATTATTCTAAGCCTTTCTTGGCAATGTTATTCATGTTCTTGTATGACCTTTGCCTATGGCATTTTCTTTCAAGTTTGAGATGTTCTCGGATAGTATATTGAGGCCTGGGTGTAATTCATTCTGAGTTTAATCTTAATTTCTCTTGAAATTGACCTTGCATTGCACTTACTTATATGTACCTATTTTGCTTTACTGATCTGCGCTACAGTCAGTTGAGTATGTCACCTATTGTGCAATCACTGTTTAGTTAGGTATAATGGAGTTTGATGTGACTGAGCACTTGTGTGGCCGGGTATGATGAGGCATGGTGTGAGCAATTTTGCCAAGCCCTTGTGTGGTCAGGTGTGATGTGATGCTGCAGATTCCTTTTTAGGCCGACTACGCCTAGTCCTGTTGAGGCTAGGTATAGTTGAATCCCCCAGAGATCATTACGATCGAGTCCTGTTGAGTTCAGGTACACCGAGTCCTGTTGAGGTCAGGGATAGTCCTCTTGAAGCCGGGTATGGATGGAGATGGGATGAAATGATGTGAGGTTATTGATTCCTCTCGAGGTTGGGTACTTCGAGTCCTGTTGAGGCCGGGTACAACCGAGACCTCTTAAGGCCGGGTATGGAGAGAGACCTCTTGAGGCCGGTAACATCGAGTTCTATTGAGACCGGGTACAGCTGAGTCCTCTTAATGCTGAATATAATGTGAGATGTTATGACCCAAAGAGTAGATGAATATTATACTATGTCTAATGTATTGCCCCAATGAGTGGCTTGATTTTTACAAAGCTTGCATATCTTTATAATTCATGATTATAAAACATTTTGTACGCCCTTAGCAGCTTTTCTTCGGAATTTAGGTTGAAACATTATGTTCTTATCTCTTGTATTATGTCTTTGGAGTATACATATTATCATCCTTACATTTTGGTATATTTTTCGTACTAACGCCCCATTCTTCTAGGGCACTGTGTTTATGCCCATAAGTACAGATAGACCGGGTGACGTACCTCTTCAATAGGGTGCTTGTTTCAGCAGTTGGTTGTCACACTGCACTTCTCCAAAATAGCTGAACTAAAGTCAATAGTTACTAGAGTACATGTCTCTCTCATTTTGGGTACGGTGAGGCCTTGTCCTGACCAATTTGTATATTATTGTAATATTATAGACTTGCATTCTAGTTACTCAGTATTATGGGGAGCAAGCGGCATTCATCCATAACCGAAATGGTAACACTGTGTTTATTGTTAGGGTTCTAGATGGAAGTGGGGAAACCATTTTCTTTGTTCCCATAATTAGGGAAGTGGAGGAACACACACATATTGCTCTTGTTTGGTGGGAATTGGTGGAGAGGCAAGAGCATGTGATAGAGTATAATTTGGGGGAGCATCAGAATCAGAACCCTTCTTACGGGAGGCGACAACCGGAGCTCGAAAACAGGATTCGGCCATTTCGACAATTTCAAACTCTCGAAAGAGTCCCTCTACGACCCATGGCTGGGTTGTGTGTGTTTTTCTTATTCTTCACTTAAGAGATACCGTTTCAATGTCATCCTCGATTTCATCCTCATCAAGGATCACTGTGGTCCTTCCTTCTTGGATCTCTTCCATAACCGAGGGCTTATCCTTAGCCTCAATTTCATAGGTATGTTTTCTTTTTGGTTTTTTCCCCTTGGGTTGAGGGACAATGCACCTTCACTAAAAGCAAGAGTTGCGTTACGAGCCCTCTTACGGTCAAGGACCTCCTGAAGCCGTTGTTGTGCCACTTTCGGTCCATGTGAAACCTCGACGGTGGGGAATCCAGAAGACCCCTTTGGAAGGCTTGAAATATTGATTTGAAAGGTTAGTAATTAATTATATGGAAATAATAATTAAGAAAGGGAAGGGGGAGTTTCCCTCACCCTGATCTCTAACTCTCCAGTTCTTCTTGATTGATAGTTTCTTCAACATACTGTTATCCGGTGTGGAAGTATCCAAAAAAATTTGGACCCACATTGTTAGATTTTCAACTATTGGGGGAATCCAGAGGGTGGCTAAAATAAAAGAAAGGAAAGTTTAGCAGATATTGAAAATACTTTTGAAATAATACGGGAAGAGATACTTGAAAAAACTTACGATTTGTTACACTCCATGTTTTCTTCCCTACCCATGAAGTTCAAGATTAGTAAAGTTATCTTTAAACCAAACCAATCACCCGGCGACACGTTCCTAAACAAAAAGGTAATTATGCTTTTGCCAAATTATGCCAGCTGTCCTCCGGGCGTGATGGCCATTACGGGGCGACTTGTTTTGCATTTGAGGTGGTGGAATTCATATACTTGATATAAAAATAGTGCAGCTCCTTTCTCTGACATTTTTACACACAATTTTACCAGCTTCAAGTTCTCCCAAAACACTTCCAAACTCTCTCTATGAACTTTCATGCGACTCAAGGCTAAATCAAAGGCGAACCTAGTGGAATTTAACATAAAGAATCTCATGATTATAATTGTATCATATTCTTGTTGTGCTGTATTTGGAGACTCCTAGAGGCAGAAGAAATCTCAAAACTAAGAAAGAGCTTTAGTTCTTGAAGATTATCACCACAGAAGTGTAAGAATCCAGGAGGCGTAATTAGTTCTTCAAAAAGGGTATGTAAGGCAGCTTGCTTTCTTGGCAAGTCTTGATGTAGGCGTTTATTTCTAAATAATCCGTATGTGGTAAAACTGAATTATTCTAAGCCTTTCTTGACAATGCTGTTCATGTTCTTGTATGACCTTTGCCGATGGCATTTTCTTTCAAGTTTGAGATATTCTCGGATAGTATATCGAGGTCGGGGAGTGTAATTATTTCTGAGTCTAATCTTAATTTCTCTTGAAATTGACCTTGCATTGCACTGACTTATATGTACCTATTTTGCTTTACCGGGCTACTCTATAGTCGGCCCAGTATGGCACCTATAGTGAAACCGCTGATCAGTTAGGTATAATGAAGTATGATGTGACTGAGCCCTTGTGTGGACGGTTATGATGAGGCATGATATGAGCAATTTACCGAGCCCTTGTGTGGT
>AWOL01S0013259.1:68672-140195 GCA_000715115.1 Nicotiana otophora | reverse complement strand
CCTGAAGCCGTTGTTGTGCCACTTTCGGTCCATGTGAAACCTCGACGGTGGGGAATCCAGAAGACCCCTTTGGAAGGCTTGAAATATTGATTTGAAAGGTTAGTAATTAATTATATGGAAATAATAATTAAGAAAGGGAAGGGGGAGTTTCCCTCACCCTGATCTCTAACTCTCCAGTTCTTCTTGATTGATAGTTTCTTCAACATACTGTTATCCGGTGTGGAAGTATCCAAAAAAATTTGGACCCACATTGTTAGATTTTCAACTATTGGGGGAATCCAGAGGGTGGCTAAAATAAAAGAAAGGAAAGTTTAGCAGATATTGAAAATACTTTTGAAATAATACGGGAAGAGATACTTGAAAAAACTTACGATTTGTTACACTCCATGTTTTCTTCCCTACCCATGAAGTTCAAGATTAGTAAAGTTATCTTTAAACCAAACCAATCACCCGGCGACACGTTCCTAAACAAAAAGGTAATTATGCTTTTGCCAAATTATGCCAGCTGTCCTCCGGGCGTGATGGCCATTACGGGGCGACTTGTTTTGCATTTGAGGTGGTGGAATTCATATACTTGATATAAAAATAGTGCAGCTCCTTTCTCTGACATTTTTACACACAATTTTACCAGCTTCAAGTTCTCCCAAAACACTTCCAAACTCTCTCTATGAACTTTCATGCGACTCAAGGCTAAATCAAAGGCGAACCTAGTGGAATTTAACATAAAGAATCTCATGATTATAATTGTATCATATTCTTGTTGTGCTGTATTTGGAGACTCCTAGAGGCAGAAGAAATCTCAAAACTAAGAAAGAGCTTTAGTTCTTGAAGATTATCGCCACAGAAGTGTAAGAATCCAGGAGGCGTAATTAGTTCTTCAAAAAGGGTATGTAAGGCAGCTTGCTTTCTTGGCAAGTCTTGATGTAGGCGTTTATTTCTAAATAATCCGTATGTGGTAAAACTGAATTATTCTAAGCCTTTCTTGACAATGTTGTTCATGTTCTTGTATGACCTTTGCCGATGGCATTTTCTTTCAAGTTTGAGATGTTCTCGGATAGTATATTGAGGCCAGGGAATGTAATTCATTTTGAGTCTAATCTTAAATTTCTCTTGAAATTGACCTTGCATTGCACTTACTTATATGTACCTATTTTGATTTAGCAAGCTGCACTATAGTCGGCCGAGTATCGTACCTATAGTGCAACCACTGATCAGTTAGGTATAATGAAGTATGATGTGACTGAGATTTTGTGTGGCCGGATATGATGAGACATGATGTGAGCAATTTACCTAGTCCTTGTGTGGTCAGGTGTGATGTGATGCTACAGATTCCTCTTGAGGCCGACTACGCCTAGTCTTGTTGAGGCCGGGTATAGTTGAGTCTTCCTGAGCTCATTACGATCGAGTCCTGTTGAGGTCAGGTACACCGAGTCATGTTGAGGTCAGGGACAGTCCTCTTGAAGCCGGGTATGGAGGGAGATGGGATGACATGATGCAAGGTTATTGTTTCCTCTCGAGGTTGGGTACTTTGAGTCCTGTTGAGGCCGGGTACAACCGAGACCTCCTAAGGCCAGGTATGGAGAGAGACCTCTTGAGGCCGGTTACGTTGAGTTCTATTGAGACCTGGTACAGTTGAGTCCTCTTAAGGCCAAATATGATATGAGATGTTATGCCCCAAAGAGTGGATGAATATTTTACTAGGTCTAATGCAGGGCCCCAATGAGTGTTTTGATTTTTACAAAGACTGCATATCTTAATAATGCATGATTATAAAACATTGTGTACGCCCTTATCAGCTTTTCTTCAAAATTTAGGTTGAAACATTGTGTTCTTATCTCTTGTATTATGTCTTTGGAGTATACATATTATCATCCTTACATATTTAATATATCTTTCGTACTAACGCCCCCTTCTTCTAGGGAACTGTGTTCATGCCCAAAAGTATAGATAAACGGGTGACGTGCCTCCTCAATAAGGTGCCTGTTTCAGCTGCTGGTTGTCACACTCTACTTCACCAAAATAGCTAAACAGAAATTGATATGTACTAGAGTACATGTCTCTTTCATTTTGGGTACGGTGGGGCCTGTCCCGGCCAAGTTCTATAATATTGTAATCTTATAGACTTGCAGTCTAGTACTCAGTGTGTAAATAAATGTTGTTGTGACTTATTAGCATCGATTAGCTATATACTCAGTATTATAGTTCTTCCAAATCTCAACTGTGTACATTCTTATTTTGTTAATATACCTGGAGGCCTGGTTGGCCCATGTTTCATGCTGAAGGATCTAGGTATTGGTATTGGTTTGCACGGGCCTTCGGGCATCATGTGCTCTCCACACCTCCTCAGGTTAGGGTGTGACATGATTGTAGTTCCAAGCTTTAGAAATAGGGGTGTAACGACTCGGCGGGTCGTTTTGAATATTTTAGCCCAGTTTCTCCAATTGCATGCTTTACATATGTGTATTTGTGGTTATGTGACTTGCCGTGATGGTTGGTTTAGTTTCGAGGTGGTTGTGGAGTGAATTGGGACACTTAGTCCCAAGGTTGGAAGTTTAAGTTGTAAGAGTTGATTTGACCTTTGTGTAGACGACTCCGGAATGAAGTTTTAATGGTTCCAATAGCTTCGTAAGTAATTTTAGATTTGGCGTATGTCCAAGTGTAGATTTGGAGATCCGAAGGTTTGTTTGGTGCTTTTTGGCAAAAGTTTGAAAGTTGAAGGTTTGGAAGGTTGATATGTTTGACTGAGAGTTGGCTTTGTTGATATCGGGTTCCGATTTTAGTTCCAGGAGTTGGAATAGGTTCGTGTGCCATTTGGGCCTTGCTTGCAAAATTTAAGGTCATTCGGAGTTGATTTGATATGGTTCGGCTTGAGTTTTGGAAGTTAGAAGTTTATTACTTCATTATACTTGAATTAGGGTGCGATTCATGGTTTTGATGTTGTTTTATGTGATTTGGGGCCTCGAGTAGGTCCGCGTTATATTTTGGGATTGGTTGGTGTGTTTGGACAGGGTCCCGGGGGCCTTAGGTGTGTTTCAGATTGTGTTCGAACCATTTGTGGACTTGGAGGAATTGCTAAAGAATCAGTTTTCTGATTGTTTGCATCTTCGGTAGGATTGGACGTATATCCGAAGCCGCATGTGTGGCGAAATGTGCGTAGGTGCATAGTTGGGCTAGTTGGAGGTGGGTCCGCAGATGCGCTAGTCGCAGGTGTGTTAACGGTCCGCAGAAGTGGCCTCGCAAATGCGTTGGGTGATCCGCAGAAGCAGAAGGCTGGGCGCTTGGAGGGAGCTGCAGATACGGCAACTATTCCACAAAAGCGGCACCGCAAAAGCAGTTAAGTGACCACATGTGCGAGATTGCTGGACAAGTTTTATAATTGACTTTTTGGGTTGACTTTGAATATTTGATTCAAGATCTTAGCGTTATCATTTGAAATTGTTTCCGATGGCTTATATTGATGATATTAAGTTGTTTGGACTAGATTCGAGTCGCTCTTTTTTGAGTATTGATTCTCGTGTTTTGAGGTATGTAACATATCTTAACTTGGATTTAGGGGTAAATATCCCTGGGAACTATGTAATATGAGATGTAATGGGGTGACACACGCGCTAGGTGATGGGCGTGTGTGCGTGCACCGAAGTATTCATGATTTAGGGTGGCATTTAGACTATTATGAGATTTGTTTTTCTATCTTGCCTCGTTATATCTGTGTTTTCTAAATCTGTATGATTATTTGAGTTTCGATTTACATTAGAAATCATATCTAGGATATGTGCTTATTTGTTCGAGACATGATAGGGCTATTCTTGTTGTTTATGATCTATTTGCCTTAATTGTACACATACTCTCTGTCATGATGCTATATCCGTGTAGGATATCTCCGTCTCAGTATTTTCTTTTTTGATTCCTCACATATTATTGATGCCTCATATATGTAGCACTATTGAATTGAGTACTTTGAGATGTGGCTAACTGAGACTTGAGCGGTTGATGATTGAGCTTGGGCCATAGAGCCGATTTGTTATTGATTTTGAGGTGATGCGTATGCCAGGCTCATATTGTGCTAAGTGGTATTGATTTGGGGTGACACGTGTACCAGGCCCCATTATTGGGATATGTGATTTTGATTAGCGCTTGGGCCAGGATACGCCCTTCTGGAGTCTGATATTTACAGTTAGCGCATACACAGTGATATATGCACGTGCTTTGCTGAGGGGAATTCTTTCCAGGCACCCTACAGTGTTGGGTGTAGTTATGTGTGATGGTAAGGGGCCTTGTTCCAGGCACCGTGAGCATGGTAAGTATGGTTATGATGGTTTCACTGTGATGATGTTGAATTGACATGTATATTTGACAAGTAGGCATAAAGATGTACTTTCCTATTGCTAGCTGGTAAATGAAATGGTTTATCCTTGTTGGGATTTAACTATTATACTTGGAAAGCATATCTAAATTCTTGTGTAATGTAAATCAGTTGAATAGGATATGATTGAGTTATTTACTTACATTGTTTCCTTTATATCTTGAGCTTGTTTATTTTTGATATTGGTCAGTGATTTTTTCTTCTGAGCTCGTCACTGCTTTCAGCCCAAGGTTAGGTTTATTACAAATTGAGTATATGGGGTCGGTTATACTCATACTACACTATGCACTTTATGTGCAGATCCAGGTACTTTCGGACATGGTGATTTCTAGAGTTGGGTTGGTACTAGCTTTTGGGAGACTATGAGGTAGGTGCTATGTCATTTGCAAACCTTGAAGTTCTCTGTCATTTACTTCTGTTGTTACTATTGTATTGCTCAAACAGTTGTACTAATGATTTGAAATTTTATTTTGATATTCAGTAGTGCTCATGTACTCGTGATCTGGGATGGTTGTAGTAGTATTACCGTTGGTTTTCTAAAAAGCTTCATGATATATTGAAATTATTAAGCTTTGCTTTATTAAGTTTATTATAATTGTGAAACTATTGGATTGCCTAGCAAGTAGTGTTAGGCGCCGTCGAGGCTCCGATGGGAGTTGGGTCGTGACAAATTGGTATTAGAGCACTAGGTTTCCTAGGTCTCACGAGTCATGAGCATGTTCGTAGAGTCTTGAAAATCTGTGCGGAGACATCTGTACCTATCTTTGAGAGGCTACAAAACTATTAGAAAACTTCATTTTCTTGTATTTTTGTCGTGCGGATTTGTTAATTCCAAAGTCTGAACCTTTGCTCTTATATTCTCTTATAGATGGTGAGCACATATTCAGCTAATCAGGCACCAATACCACCAGTCAGGGTTGCGAGAGCCTGGGGCCAAGCTAGAGGCTGAGTTGGGGCTCACACTACAGCTATTGCAATACCTGTGGAGCCACCAGTTGCTCCATGGAGGAGAAGGTTCCGGATATTATTGGGCAGGTGAACCAGCTCAGACACCGACGGTACCTATTATTATACCCGGTCCTCAGGAGGAATTGAATCAGATCTTGAGCGTGTGCACGGGCTTGGCTCAGGCGGGTGCGATACCAGTTGCACCAGCTACCTCACAGGCTAAGGGAGGATCCCATACTCCCGCCGCCCGTACACCAGAGCAGCTAGCTCAGTGTTATCAGACACCTGAGGTATTACTAGCTCATTTAGTATTTTCTTCATTTAGTTTAAGAAACTTGATCCGCCCGAGTTCAGTGGATGAGAGTTAGAGGATGCTCAAGATTGTTTACACTGATGTCATCCGATTCTTTGCACAACAGGTAATGTGGACACCAGTGGTTGTGCTTTTAGGCCCCCTCAGGCAGCTCGTCAAATTCCTCGTGGTTTGTCAGCTAGCCACAATTCATATAGTGCTTGCCAGTTCAGTCATTATTCAGTGCACTCCCAGCTTAGAGCTCGTACTGTACTCCATCAGTTCAGGGTTCGTCAACACTGGTGTTACAAAGGGTTATTCTAGCTCTCAGGGTACGACTCAAGCCCCACAGTCATTCCCAGATTGAGGTTGCTATGATTGTGGTGAGATAGGGAATGTGAGGAAGTAATTCCACCATCATTATAGAGGTTCAGTGAAGCAGGGAGGCCAGACTATAACTCTTGTAGCAATTGCCAAACCATCCGCTCAGCCAGCTTGGGGTGAAGGTCATGCGGTGCGAGGTTTCCCTAGAGGGGGAGGTGAGACAAGTGGTGGTCAGGTCTGATTTTATGTTTTTCCCACCAAATTTGAGGCACTTTCTTCCGAAGTCGTGATTATATGTAATTTCAATGTGCCACAGGGATGCTTCCATGTTATTTAATCGTGGTTCCACTTATTTGTATTATCATCCTATTTTGCCCCTTATTTGGATATGCATTGTGATTCCTTATATATGCCTATGCATGTATCTAAACCAGTAGGGGATTCTATTATAGTGGACCATGTATATCAGTCGTGTGTGGTGACCATTGGGGGTTATGAGACCAGAGTTGATCTTTTACTGCTTAGCATGGTTGATTTTGACGTGATTTTGGTCATGGACTGGTTTTCACCATGTCATGCTATTCTTGATTATCATGCTAAGACCGTGACGGTGGCGAGGCCGGAGATGCCTTATGTTGAGAGGAGAGGTTCCTTAGATTTTGTTCCAACTTGGTGCTGGGTACTCGACCCATCTCTATTCCACCATATCGCATGGCACCAGTGGAGTTAAGGGAATTAAAGAAACAACTTTAGGAGTTGCTTGATAAGGGTTTTATTAGACTGATTTTCATGCCTTGGGATGCTCAAATTCTATTTGTGAAGAAGAAAGATGGTTTTATGAGGATATTTATTGACTATAAGCAGTTGAACAAAGTTATAGTCAAGAAAAGGTACCCACTATCGCATATTGATGACTTATTTGATCAGCTTCAGGGTGCTAGGGTATTTTCAAAGATTGATCTGAGATCGACGTACCATAAGTTGAAGATTCGAACTTTCGATATACCGAAGATGGCCTTCAGGACCAGCTATGGTCCCTATAGGTTTTTGGTTATGTCTTTTGGGCTAACTAATGCCCATTAGCCTTTATGCACTTGATGAGCAATGTGTTTTAATCGTATCTTGATTCCTTCATTATAGTTTTTATTTATAATATATTGGTGTATTCGCACAACCAGGAGGATCATGCTCCATACTTTGAGGGAGAAGAAACTATATGTTAAATTTTTCAGGTGCGAGTTTTGGCTTGATTCAGTGACATTTTTGCGGCACGTGGTGTCTAGCGAGGGGATTAAGGTAGATTTAAAGAAGATTGAGGCAGTTCAGAAGTTGCCCATACCGTCTTCTGATACTGAGATCCGGAGGTTCCTTGGGTTGGCTGGGTATTATCTCTATTTTGTAGAGGGATTATCATCCTTAGCAGCCCCTTTGGTTAGATTGATGCAGAAGGGTGCCCCATTCAAGTGGACCGATGAGTGTGAGGAGAGCTTTCAGAAGCTCAAGACTGCCTTGACTACAGCTTCAGTCCTAGTTTTGCCTTCGGGATCCGATTCATATACAGTTTTATTGTGATGCTTCACGGATTGGCATTAGATGTGTCTTGATGTAGGAGGGTAGAGTTATTGCTTATGTTTCACGTCAGTTAAAGAGCCATGAGAAGAGCTACCATGTACATGATTTGAAGTTGGCAGCCATTTTTCACACGTTGACGATTTGGAGGCATTATCTTTACAGCGTGTCTTGTGAGCTATTATAGATCACATGAGCCTCGATCACTCGTTCAAGCAGAAGGATCTGAACTTGAGGAAGCCTAGGTGTTTAGAGTTACTGAAAGACTATGATATCACCATTCTTTATCATCTAGGAAAGGCCAAAGTGGTGGCCCATGCTTTGAGTAGGAAGGCTGAGAGCACAGGGAGTTAGGCTTATATTCCAGTTGAGGAGAGACCGTTAGAACTGAATGTTCAGGCATTGGCCAATAGGTTCATGAAGTTGGATATTTAAAATCCTAGTCGGGTCCTTGCTTGCGTTGTTTCATGGTCTTCTTTGTTTGAGCGCATTAAGGCATGTTAGTATGATGCTCCCCACTGCTTGTCCTGAAGGACACGGTGCACCACGGTGATGTTAAGGAAGTTACTATTGGTAATGATGGGGTACTGAGACTACAGGGTCGGATTTGTGTTCCAAATATGGATGGGTTTCATGTGTTGATTCTTGAGGAGGCCTATAGTTCGCGGTATTCCATTCATCCGGGAGACACAAAGATGTATCAGGATTTAAGGCAGCACTATTAGTGGCGGAGAATGAAGAAGGATATTGTTGAGTATGTTACTCGGTGTTTGAAATGTCAACAGGTGAAGTATGAGCATCAGAGACCCGATGGTTTGCTTCAGAAGCTAGATATTCTGGAGCGGAAGTGGGAGCGTATCACCATGGATTTTGTAGTTGGACATCCGCGAAGCTTAAGGAGATATGATGCAGTGTGGGTTATTATGGAAAGACTAAGCAATTCTGCACACTTCATTCAAGTTATGAATACCTATTCTTCATAGCAGCTGGCTCGGATTTACATTCAGGAGCTTTTTTGCCTTCATGGTATGCCAGTGTCTAATATCTCAGATTGGGGCACATAGTTAACATCATAATTCTGGAGGGCAGTGCAACGAAAGTTGAGCACTCAAGTCGAGTTGAGTATAACATTTCAACCCCAGACAGACGGGCTGTCTGAGCGCACTATTAAGATCTTGAAGGACATGTTACATGCCTTTGTCATTGACTTCGGAGGTTCATGGGATCCGTTTCTTCCGTTAGCAGAGTTTTCCTATAATAATAGCTTTTAGTCAAGTATCCCAATGGCTCCTTATGAGGCCTTAGATGGGAGGCAATGTCATTCTCCAATTGGTTGGTTTAAGACTGGGGAGGCTACATTGTTGGGCACTGATTTGGTCAGCGATGCTTTGGAAAAGGTTAAGTTGATTCAGGAACGACATCTTACAACGCAGTCTAGGCAGAAGAGTTATGCTGACAGAAAGGCTCGTGATGAGGTTCTACTCAGAGTGAGAAGGTTCTACTCAGAGTTTGTCTATTGAAGGGTGTGATGAGGTTCGGGAAGAAACACAAGTTGAGCCCTAGGTATATTGGTATTTTTGAGGTGCTTGAGAGAGTTCGAGAGGTGGCTTACAGACTTTCCTTGCCACCTAGTTTATCGATGTTCACCCAGTGATTCATGTTTCTATGCTCCAAAAGGATTATCGTGATCCGTCACATGTTTTGGACTTCCGCTCAGTGTAGTTAGATGGGTATTTGACTTATGATGTTGAGCTGGTCGCTATTTTGGATTGGCAGGTTCCAAAGTTGAGGTCGAATAATATAACATTAGTGAACGTTCACTAAAGAGCTCAGTCGGTCGAGGAGGCTACTTATGAGACCGAGCTGGAGAAGCGGAGCAGATATCCAAACCTTTTTGAGACCCCAAGTATGATTCTAGAGTTGTTCAAGGATGAATGTTTATTTAAGAGGGGGAGAATGTAATGACCCGGCCGGTCATTATGAATATCTTAGCCCCATATCTCCCTATATGATGCTTTACATATGTGTATTTGTGGTTACATGACTTGTCGGGATGGTTAGTTTGATTTCAGGGTGGTTGTGGAGTGAATTGGGACACTTAGTCCCAAGGTTGGAAGTTTAAGTTATAAAAGTTGACTGGAGTTTCACTTTTGTGTAGACGACTCCAGAATGATGTTTTGATGGTTCCAATAGCTTTGTTGGGTGATTTTGGACTTAGGTGTATGTCCTAATATGGATTCGGAGGTCTGTAGGTTGGTTTGGTGCTTTTTGGCGAAAGTTCGAAAGTTGAAGGTTTGGAAGGTTGATAGATTTGTCTGAGAGTTGACTTTATCGATATCGGGTTCAGATTTTGGTTCCGGGAGTTGGAATATGTCTGCTGCGTTATTCAGGACTTGTTTGCAAAATTTGAGGTCATTCGAAGTTGATTTGATATGGTTCGACATGAGTTTTGGAAGTCTGAAGTTCATTTGTTTATTAGGCTTGAATTAGGGTGAGATTTGTGGTTTTGATGTTGTTTTATGTGATTTGAGGCCTCGAGTAGGTCCGCATTATATTTTAGGATTGATTGGTATGTTTGGACGGCATCTTGTGGGCCTCAGGTGTGTTTCGGATTGTGTTTAGGCCCTTTGTGGACTTAGAGGAATTGTTGAAGAATCAGGTTTCTGGTGTTTTCGCATCTACGATGGGATTGGCCGTAGATGTGGACGGATGTGCACAGATGCGCTAGTTGCAGGTTTTATAATCGAAGGGTTTGAGTGTTTCTCTCATTTTTGAAATTGTGGAGCTCGGTCTAGGTCGATTTTGGGAGTGCTTTTCATCACAATTGAAGAGGTAAGTGATCCTTACTCACTTTTGGGCTTTAACTATTATACTTGGAAAGCATGTCTAAATTCATGTAATGTAAACAAGCTGAATATGATTTCATCGAGTTATTTACTTACACTAGTTCCTTTATATCCTAAGCTAATGTTGATTATTGATATTGGTCACTGACTATTTCTTCTGAGCTTGTCACTGCTTTCGGCCCAAGGTTAGGTTTGTTACTTATTGAGTACATGAGATCGGTTGCACTCATACTACACTGTACACTTCATGTGCAGATCTAGGTACTTTCGGACTTGGTGACTGCTAGAGTTGGTTTGGTACAATCTTTTGGGAGACTACGAGGTAGCGATTATGTCATCCGCAAACCTTGAAGTTTTATTTCATTTATTTCTGTTCTTAGTGTTCTATTGTTCATACAGTTGTATTGAGGATTTTATGTTGTATTTTGATATTAAGTAGTGCTTAGGTACCCGTTGACACCAAATCTGGGGGATTGTTATAGTGGTATTAGCATTGGTTTTCTCAGATATTGCATGATATATTGAAATTTTTAAGCCCTGCTTTATTACGTTTATTATTATTGTGAAACTGTTGTCTTGCCTAGCAAGTAGAGATAGGCACCGTAGCGAATACGGTGGGAGTTGGGTCGTGATATAGGGATGCTGATGCTGGTAAAATATCTCCGCTAGCAATAACAACAAATATCCCCATCCATCCACGGTCATTGTCATCATACACACGAGTGATGATGGTGCTACGTTCGTGTTTGCTGAGTTTGATCACGCCTCAACGGAAGATTTTGGGAGAATAATGGCGGATTAGATGAGCAAGGGTGAGGTTTTTCTATGTTCGAGCAATGATATATCGGAGGCAGGACACTGTGCAACATATCGCCGGTCCCACCTGAGCAATAAAAACTTGGTAGTTCTAGCAAAATTCTAGGATGATTGGGTATATTTCCTTGCCATGTTTTAGAGTAAAAGGGTACGTATAAACGAAAATATACCTGGTTTTTTTTAAAGTAACCCTCTCCACTTCGCGAGGGACTAAAATATCAATGTTTTTCCTATGACAATCCTCCTTCGCGATGGGAATACTGGCTTGGCGAATAGAGGAAGGATATAATAAATTCGCCAACGACTCTATTTCTATCATTGTCAGGATCATGGGATTCTTTTTAACCTAGAGGTCCTTTATGAAAGACAATTGTGAAGGGATGATTATATTTGTTGTGGGAGGTTCAACGTCACGTTACTTGGAATTACTTTTCTTGGATGGGCCACCGCCGATGCAAGCCCCGACACGGGTAGATGAAGAAGTCAAAATAAATTTGTGCTCTTTGGTAGAAGAAGATGTGTAGTCGGGGGCATAAATAGCAAAAGACATTGTGATTTGGGAAATTTGGTATGCGAATTTAAGGTTTTACTGAGGAGAAGGAAGTTTTAAGAAGTCACGATGAAGAAGTGTGTAAAAATGAAAGATGAATTTGGAGAAATGGAAAGAAAGTTATATGCGACTCAGTATAAAGCCATCATTACGTAGGTAACTGGTAAAAATACTCGTCAAATCACGACACAACACGTGTTCGACTTCTTTAATGCAAAGAGACATGCGTCCTTTCAAGTGTTAGAAACCGTTCAAGAACTTTCCTGCCAAGAATAGAGAAGGTCTTATCTAGTTCCCGATCACATCAAGCTGAGTCACCGGATATTAGGAGAACTATCTGTATTGGGTAAAATTATAGATGGCAAGTAGATGCTTCTCGAATAGACACGTGGAAGTAAAGACATGCAGGTGATGAGTCAGCAAATAACTGACACCGGGTATAGGAATGTGATCGGTATTGTATAAGTTCTGAAGGCATCATGACCGAGGAAGAGACTTTGAAAGTAAGGTACCGGTTGGAGAGGGCAGAATTGAAGGAGTAGCAGTTATAGAAAATGATAGCATTTATTCTCAACCTTCATATAGCTATCAAGAGAGGTTTTACTCACCTTAAAGAGGAGCATGTTTTGAGGATCTTGTCTTTCCTAATTTAGCTATAAATAGTAAAATTTGTACTCATTGAAGGACACGAAATACTTGTATGAAAAAGGGTGATATTACTCACTAATTCTATAGAGCTTTACTTTATTATTATTCAGTTTTCCACATTGTTCTTTGTTCTAGAATGATCAATTTGAAGACCAAAATTGTCTCTTCTTCAAGTATCCGCATTTACTTTGTTTGTATTTAGTTAATGTATTTTATCGTATCAATTTAATCCACGTATCTATAAACAACAATACAAATTTAACTGTACCATTTTAAACACTTTTCAACTCATGATAGAGTTCCAAACTTGATTATTCCAAATCATTTAACTACTAATCTGCAATATCTCCTTATAAAAAATTTAAATGGAAATACTTTGATCAATTAGCGAACGGTAAGAGAATATAGCCTCTAGTAGTGTCTTTATTAGTTTAGCATTTTTAACAAATATTCTGTTGAGTGCTCGTCTGATGTTTCATTAAATTATGTTCACTATGGTAATTCCTCCTCTCAAGAGTTGCACGTGGACACTATTGTTGCCGCTTCGCGTTACTCGTTCAGTTGTTTCCTTTCCACATTCTCAAGGTTTCTCAACAACAGAAAGTCCTTCTATAGCTTACACGTATACTAGGTTTCCTGAGACTGAAAAGTATTGTGAGTTCATCCTCTCTTCTGCTTCTGAGATGGAACCTGATGATAACAGAGGAGACATAATGAAAAAAGAACTTTTCTCCGTGAATGGATATTGGGAGCAGGAACATGGCGGAGCACCATTAATTCCATTTGACAGTCGTGATATGCCAAGCGACTTAATGTTGTTAATGTAAGTGCAATGACGAATATTGACATAACTTGGCATTATCAAGGATTCTCTCCTACAAGTCGTATGACTGGAAACCGGAATTCCATATGCAGCATAGGATTTCTAATCTTATGACTATTTTCTTTGAAGGAATATATGTTACGTTGAGTCAAGTGAAAGTGGTAGCTTGATGATTCCTGGAAGGCTGAGAATAACCACAAGTCTGCCATCATACAAGATAAACAAATCATGCTTGTTTTAGCGATATCCAGAAAACTTCCATTTAAACACAAGCGGTATTTCTGGAGAAATGATATCACAAGCAAATTGCCACATACTTTGACAAATTCCAAATAACCATGAAGTCGTGAGAAATATCCAAACTTAAGTAAAATTCAAAGGGACATAATGCTGCCTTACACGGTTCAGCGCTTGCTGCGCCTCATTGAAAAGGAACGACACATTCACCTCGTTCATTTTGCCTGGGCCTCCTCGGTCACCAGGCATCGAAGGTAGATTGCTACGCCCATGGGAGCAGATAGAACCAATGCATCATTCGGGATAGTAAGAATAATTGATCTCTTACGACTGTGGTCCGCGCTCGGAGCGAAGAATTGACTAACCAATCTTGTGCCCGAACTCGGACCGCTAGCTTCCGAAGATGTGTCCTTCTTCGGGACTTCCAGGTCAACCAGCCTAGAAAAATATTCTAAAGTGGACGATTCCACACCATCAAAAAGTAATGAAGGGCATCATCCGCGCCATGGATCCCTTTATTGGACTTCTCCTTCCCTGCTTGGGCCTCCTCAAGCATGGACTCGGTGTAGGAGGGCGTCCCTACAATTTCTATTATACTAGGTGCTTCCTTCGGAGTGGAGCCAGCATCTCGGAGGGTCCCACCCCCTGTCTCTATATCGACCTCTCGAGTCTGAGGGAGGTCGGCTTCACGAGTCTCCCCCTCGGTTGCCTCTTGCTCCCTAGGAAGAGTCGATCCGTGGGTGATGAAAATGTCGTCTTCTTCTGCTTCATCCCTGAGCCGGCGAAGCGAATTGGAGTCTGGCACCTGGGAGCTGGTGCTCTTCCTGGGCTTGCGAGCCACCCTCTTCTTTGGTTTTGTCGCCTCACGACTCGGGGAGCCCGAAGGTTTTCATTTCCTTCTCCTCTTTCCCTCGCAGCAGCCCCGGACCGTGTCGCAATGGAGGGATCAACGGACCAGGATACGTCCTTGTCCCCTTCCAAAGGCCTAGGCTCAGTGGTGTTAGGCAAACCTATAAAAGAAAAGAAGAGAAATCTGTATGCTGTGAGCTAAGGACTCGATAATAATTTTTTGGAGGGGAACCTTACCATGAGAACAAGCCTCCCATCGGCCCCTCGACAACATGCGCCATGAGCGCTTGAAGTATGACATTTGTTTGCAGATCTCTTCGATCCACTCCTTAAGACGAGGGACCGCATTTGGAACCCGGACAACAACTGCACAATCACAAGAGTGAATGAAAGGAAAGAAAATGAAGAAAAATTGACGCTTAAGGAGAGGATGCACTTACGAGATGCATTCCACTTCTCAGTGAATGGAATGAACTTGGGAGGGATCAAGTCTTCGGTTTTCACCCGAATGAAGCGTCCTTGGAAGCCCCGGTCTTGGTCTTCATCAATGCTTGAGAAGGGGGCCTTGCTGGCCCGTCAAGTAAGCTTGATTAGTCCCCCTCAAAAATTAGGGGACTGTATAAAAGGAGTAGATGATCGATGGTGAACCGACGAGATTCTGTCTTATTCACAATACTCCATAAGGACGAGTGGATTTGCCCGATGCACACCTCATACCTCTTGCAAAAATCCAAAATAATAGGGTTCACCGGGCCCAGTGTTAAGGGATAAGAGTAAACACTTAAATATCCCTCCGCGTGGGTAGTAATGGAATGCTCAGGCCTGGGGACTACCACATCCTTACCATCCGTATTACAATCCTCTCGGACCACGGGAAGGATGTCTTTGGTCACAGAGCATATGTATCTTGCTGCTCCTTCACCCCGGTCCTACTTGGACGAGGGTTTCTCCACCTTGAAGTCATCCGCAATAGAATAACCCCCGGGAATAAACACTTTCAAACAGGGCTCGGGAACCGGTTCGGTGGCTGCTGACTCTATGGCAGCCACATCGGGAGCAGCCACCTTAAGGATAACTATTTCGGGATCGACCGCCTCAGTACTAGTAGCCGGTGAAGAAGATAAAGAGGTAACCTGTTGGGGAACTAATTTTGAAGTTTTAGCCATTGTTGGTTGGTAAAATTGAAGATTTGAAGAAGAAGTATAGAGGTTTGGAAGAACAAGTTTGAAGGATAAATAGCGGGATATGAAGAATTTAAGGAGATTAGGTTAAGAATCTAAGAATAATTATAAAGATTTAAAGATCAAAAGATGAAGGTATAAAGGTTTGAAAGAAGTTGATGATAGTTGGGAAACTCGAAGGTAAAAGCTTGGTCGAAAAGTAGAAAAAGAACAAAGGTTGGAAGCTTTTATAGGGAAGTAGGCGATGCTTCACATTCGGAGGCAGCCAGTCGATGATTGACACGTGTTCGAAGTAAGAACGACATGACTGATTGGACGTTTTGGCTCATTTATCGTAACGTACGGAGGAAGGAACCGTAGAACATCTATTGTTTCCCATCGTTTCGGCAAAGCTACTCTCTAAGAAATGAGAGGATTATCTGTATACGGGTAACAACGAGGCTAGTGAATACCCCGATTTTTCGGTGAGACAAGCGAAGTAAGGACATGACTGCAAGGAATCAGAATCGAAGCCAGGAGCCTGTCGCATCAAGGCCCGAACAAATTACCCGCCCTCAGAGCCATCGAGACCACGCCCCCGGGTCCGGTTCGAGCTCCAAGACCTCGGAGAGCATTACCAAACGATATCACGCACGATTAACGAAGGGCTGTGATATCTATGTCCAATCGGGTATCATGGCGTGAATCTTGGATTCTATCAACGGTGGATCAGTGACTAGCGAAAAGGAAGATTTTTACCTTTCTTAGAATTATACTTAGAGTAAAACTCTCCTACCATATAAAGGGGAAGCTGATTATTCATTAGATACACTGTAACATGCATATCAAGGCAATATACGTTTGTTTTCTTTGCTTCCAAAGGTTGTTCAAAGTTCTTGATTTTATTCATAGTTCTTCATAAGTGTTTGGCTCCGAACCGAAGGCATGTTACTTGTTAAGCTTGTAACCGATCCCGGATCCAACATTTCTTTTAGTTTGGAAATTTATTCTGTCTTTAATTTGCTTATCTAACGTCATTAATCACTTGTAGTGAATTAGTCCACATATCCTTAAAACCGCATATAAATTTAATTGTTATCCATTTTTAAGGGTAAATAATACATATGTGTAGCTTATTTGCAGTAGAGAAATTACTAGAATAGCAACGAGGCAAAGACAATAAATATATGTGATGATTTGAATCTTCAATACGATGTGCGTGAAAAGGTTCATTTAAGTAGTAATTTATTTGTCTCACTCCATAAGTCAGTTTATGCTAAATTGTTTCCCTAACTATATCAGCTCATTTTTTGCTTTCCTTCATAGTAGGATGATATTTTTCTTGTTTCCTTTGGTTTTGGGTTCAGTATCTTATGCGACATTTGTGATTTTTAAGTCTCAAGTTCATAGTTGTAGATTTTATTTTGGAAATGAAAGGATTATTTTTTCTAATTCCTTTAAGAACCTTGGCAGAAAAAATACTCAATTTTCAGCAATCTACATTTGTTGGGTAGCAATGTGTTATTGTATAGCAGCCACACGACAAATGCATATGTTTTAGACAGGGGTGAATCTATGTAGAGGAGAGGAGATGGTATGCCACCCAAACGCTCGTGTAAATTTTGCGTATTTACTAGTATTTCACAAAATCGCTGTCTATAATAAATGAGTGGAAGCTAGTGTTTACCCTTAAAATCGGATAATAATTAAATTTGTAAGTGATTTTAAGGATTTACGAATTAATTTGATACAAAATGATAATTTGAGTTAGAATGGACATATAACGATACAGTAAATTCAAACCACGCGAGGAGGATGATTCCAGCCTCAGTGAAGCATTCACCCTCGTTCCGGGCTTACAGTGGACAACTTTGATGAACGAGAGAAAATGCTTACCATAACAGTGAAAATAGTAGTATATTGCTTTGGAATATGTGTTACAATGTGGTTAATGAATTATTAGACCCCCTATATATAGTAGGGGAATCCTACTCTAAGCACAACTCTATAAAAGGTAAAAAATCATTTATTTAACTGATTGTCGGTTCTTCGATACGTGTTGAGATCTACGCAGTGATATTCAGCCGGTAGCAGATATTACGGCCTTCTGTTGGTCGTGTTCGATTACCTGAAGTCTTCTAGGATTTGGATCGATCTCGACTCATGACCCCGATAGTTTTTGAAGGCAAACAATGTGCCCCTGGATTCTGACTTGACGAGACCTTTACTTCGATCCCGATCCTTCACGATCATCTTTGAGCCCGTTTTACCCTAATAGAGGTCGGAATGTATCCTAAGCCTGGTTTTTACCCGTATACAGATAGCTCCCTCATTTCTCGGAAAGTGAGCTGACGAGAAAAGACATGAGCATCCCAATTCCTTCTCCAACACATCGTGACATAAATGACGAAAAGCCCGAAATGTCTCTTCAGTCATGCCATCGTGGCATTAAATGCACGCCAGCCGCTGGTTAGCTGTCCCTGGAGACGAAGCATTGCGGAACCACTATAAATAGCCCTTCTTTCGTTCATTGTTTACTTTATATTGAACCCTCTACCCTCGTGCCCTCAGGATTTCACTACTCTTTTTCACATTCTAGCATTTTTCCTTCCGTTATTCGAGATTCCCTTGAAAGTTTTACTCATCATCCATTCTAGCCAACACATCTGAGCTTCCAACTTTCAACCTTTACAAATCTCTTTCAAGCTTTCCCCTATAACAATGGCAAAAACCTCAAAATATGTTCCCTAAAAGGTCGCTTCTACTTCCCAAACGACTGTCAAAACTACTTCCGATTTGGTTGACCTCGGGAGACATGCTGTTAACGTGGCTATCGATGAACCGGCTCCTGAACCTCCTTTGAAGATGTTCATTCCCGGAGGTTGTTTGATCGCTAACGATTCAAGGTCGAGAAGCCTTCTTAGGTACAAGGTCAGCATAAGGATGCCTCGAGATACATTTGCTCAATCACCGAAGAGGACCTTCCCACTGTCCGAAAAGACTGCAGCTGGGCCGACAAAGACATCATGGTTTCACCCTTCATTGCAGAGGATTGTGATCCTCCTCCGATTTTTTGTGAATAAAATCGATTCGTGCACCTTCGCCATCGATCATCTGCTCTGTTATTTAGGACTTGTTTGCAAAATTTAAGGTGATTCGGAGTTGTTTTGATATAGTTTAGCATGAGTTTTAGAATTATGAAGTTCATTAGTTCATTAGACTTGAATTAGGGTGGGATTTGTGGTTTTGATGTTGTTTTATGTGATTTGAGGCCTCGAGTAGGTCCGCGTTATGTTTTAGGATTGATTGGTATGTTTGGACGGCGTCTCGTGGGTCTCGGGTGTATTTCGGATTGTGTTCGGGCCCTTTGTGGACTTAGAGGAATTGCTGAAGAATCAGGTTTCTGGTGCTTTCGCATCTGCAGTGGGATTGGCTGCAGGTGTGGACGGATGTGCATAAATGCACTGGTTGCAGGTTTTATAATCGAAGAGTTTGAGTGTTTCTCGCATTTTTGGAATTGTGGAGCTTGGTCTAGGTCAATTTTGGGAGTGCTTTTCATCACAATTGAAGAGGTAAGTGATCCTTACTCAATTTTGGGCTTTAACTATTATACTTGAAAAGTATGTCTAAATTCATGTAATGTAAATGAGCTGAATATGATGTCATCAAGTTGTTTACTTACACTATTTCCTTTATATCCTGAGCTGATGTTGATTATTGATATTGATCACTGACTATTTCTTCTTAACTTGTCACTACTTTCAGCCCAATGTTAGGTTTGTTACTTATTGAGTATATGTGGTCGGTTGCACTCATACCACACTCTACACTTCATGTGCCGATCTAAGTTCTTACGGACATGGTAACTGCTAGAGTTGGTTTGGTACCACATTTTGGGAGACTACGAGGTAGCTGTTATGTTGTCCTTAGACCTTGAAGTTTTCTTTCATTTATTTTTGTTCTTACTATTCTATTGTTCATACAGTTATATTGAGGATTTAATGTTTTATTTTGATATTCAGTGGTGCTCATGTACCCGTTGACACCAAATCTAGGGGATGGTTGTAGTAGTATTACCATTGGATTTCTCAGATATTTCATGATATATTGAAATTTTTAAGCTTTGCTTTATTACGTTTATTGTTATAGTGAAACTGTTGGCTTGCCTAGCAAGTAGTGATAGACACTGTTGCGACTACAGTGGGAGTTGGGTCATGATATAGGGATGGTGATGCTGGTAAAATATTTCCGCGAGCAATAGCAACAAATCTCCCTATCCAACCACGGTCATTGTCATCATACACACGAGTGATGATGGTGCTATGTTCACGTTTGCTGAGTTTGATCACGCCTTCGCGGAAGATTTTGGGAGCATAATGGTGGATCAGATGAGCAAGGGTGAGGTTTTTCTGTGTTCGAGCATTGATATATCGGAGGAAGGTCACTGTGCGCCATATCGCCGATCCCACCTAAGCAAAACAGACTTGGTAGTTCCAGCAAAATTCTAGGATGATTGGGTATATTTTCTTTCCAGGTTTTAGAGTAAAAGGGTACATATAAACGAAAATATACCCGAGTGTTTTGAAAGTAACCCTCTCCACTTCGCGAGGGACTAAAACATCAATGTTTTTCTTATCACAATCCTCCTTCATGATGGGAATAGTGGCTTGGCGAATAGAAGAAGGATATAATATATTCGCCGATGACTCTATTTCTATCATTGTCAGGATAATGTGATTCTTTTTTAACCTAGAAGTCCTTTTTGAATGACAATTGTGAAGGGATGATTATATTTGTTGTTGGAGGTGCAGCGTCACGTTACTTGGATTTACTTTTCTTGGATGGACCACTCCGATGCAAGCCCTGACACCGGTAGATGAAGAAGTAAAAATAAATTTGTGCTCTTTGGTAGAAGAATATGTGTAGCCGGGGGCAGAAATAGGAGAAGACATTGTGATTGGGGAAATTTGGTATACGAATTTGAAGGTTTTACTAAGGAGAAAGAAGTTTTAAGAAGTCACGATGAAGAAGTGTGTAAAAGTGAAAGATGAATTTTGAGAGATGGAAAGAAATTTATAGGCAACTCAGTATAAAGCCATCATTATGTAGGTAAGTGGTAAAAATGCTCGTCAAATCACGGCACAACATGTGTTCGGCTCATTTAATGCAAAGAGAGTGCGTCTTTTCAAGTGTTAGAAACCATTCAAGAACTTTTCCGCCAAGAAAAAAGAAGGCCTTATCTACTTCCCTTTCACATCAAGTTGAGTCACCGGAAAGTAGGGGAACTATTTGTATTGGGTAAAATTCTAAATGACAGGTAGATGCTTCTCCAATAGACACGTGGAAGTAAAAACATGCAGGAGATGAGTCGGCAAATAGCTGACACCGGTTATAGGAATGTGACCGGTATTGTATAAGTTCTAAAGGAATCATGACCGGGGAAGAGACTTTGAAAGTAAGATACCGGTTGGAGAGGGTAGAATTAAAGGAGCAGCCATTACAGAAAATAATAGCATTTATTCTCAACCTTTATACAACTATCAAGAGAGGTTTTACTCACCTTAAAGAGGAGCATTTTTTGAGGATCTTATCTTTCCTAATTTAGCTATAAATAATGAAATTTGTACTCATTGAAGGACACAAAATACTTGTATGAAAAAAGGGTGATATTACTCACTCATTCTATAAAGCTTTATTTTATTATTATTCAGTTTTCCACATTGTTCTTTGTTCTAGAGTGATCAATTCAATGCCCAGACTTGTCTCTTCTTCAATTATCCATATTTACTTTGTTTGTATTTAGTTATTGTATTTTATCAGATCAATTTAATCCACGTATCTATAAATCACACTACAAATTTAACTATACCGTTTTCGAGTAAACACCTTTCAACTCATGATAGAGTTCCAAACTTGATTATTCCAAATCATTTAACTACTTATCTTCAATATCTCCTTATAAAACAATTTAAATGGAAATACTTTGATCAATTAGAGAATGGTAAGAGAATATAGCCTCTAGTAGTTTCTCTATTAGTTTAGAAATTTTAACAAATATTCTGTTGATTGGTTGTCTTATGTTTCATTAATTTATCTTCACTGTGGTAATTCCTCCTCTCAAGAGCTGCATGTGGACACTATTGTTGCCGCTTAGCGTTACTGGTTCAGTTGTTTCCTTTCCACATTCTCAAGGTTTCTCAACAATAGAAAATTCTTCTATAGCTTACACATATACCAGGTTTCCTGAGACTGAAAAGTATTGTGAGTTCATCATCTCCTCGGCTTCTGAGATGGAAACTGATGATAACAGAGGAGACATGATGAAGAAAGAATGATTCTCCGTGAATGGATATTGGGAGCAGGAATATGGTGGAGCACCAGTAATTCCACTTGATAGCCATGATATGCCAAGTGACTTAATGTTGTTAATGTAAGTGCAGTGACGAATATTGACATAACTCGGCATTATCAAGGATTCTCTCCTACAAGTCGTATGACTGGAAACCGGAATTCCATATGCAGCATGGGATTTCTAAGCTTATGATTATTCTCTTTGAAGGAATATATGTTACGTTGAGTCTAGTGAAAGTGGTAGCCTGCTGATTTCTGGAAGGCTGAGAATGACCACAAGTCTGCCATCATACAAAATAACCAAATCATGCTTGTTTTAGCGATATCCAGAAAACTTCCCTTTAAACACAAGCGGTATTGGTGGAGAAATGATATCACAGGTAGATTGGCACATACTTTGACAAATTCTACATAACCATGAAAGTCATGAGAAATATCCAAACTTAACTAAAATTCAAAGGGACGTAATGATGCCTTACCCGGGTCAGCGCCTGCTGTGCCTCATTGAAAAGGAATGGCACATTCACCTCGTTCATTTTGCCTGGTCCTCCTCGGTCACGAGGCATCTAAGGTATCTTGGTACACCAATGGGAGAAGATAGAACCCGTGCATCATTCAGGGCTGTAAGAATTACTGATCTCTTATGATCGGGGTCCACTCTCGGAGTGGGAAATTGACTAATCAATCTTGGGCTCGAACTCGAACCGCTAGCTTTTGAAGATGTGTCCTTCTTCGGGACTTCTAGGTCACCCAGCCCGAACAAATATTCTAAAGTGGACGAGTCTAAACCATTAAAAAAGGAATGAAGGGCATCATCCGCGCCATGGATCCCTTCATTGGACTTCTCCTTCCCTGTTTGGGCCTCCTCGAGCATGGACTCAATGTAGGAAGGTGTCCCCGCAATTTCTATTATACCAGGTTCTTCCTTTGGAGCGGAGCCGGCATCCTGGAGGGTCCCACCCCCGGTCTCTATATCGACCTCTCAAGTCTGAGGGAGGTCAGGGTCACGAGTCTCCCCCTCGGTTGCCTCTTGCTCCCCAAGAAGCGTCGATTCGTGGGCGATGGAAATGTCGTCTTCTTTCGGCTCATCCCTGGGTCGGTGAAGAGAATCGGAGTCTAGCACCCGGGAGCTAGTGCTCTTCCTGGGCTTGCAAGCCACCCTCTTCTTTTGTTTCCCCTCAAGGCTCGGGGAGTCCGAAGGTTTTCATTTCCTTCTCCTATTTCCCCTGCAGCAGCCTCGGGCTGTCCCGCGACGGAGGGATCAATAGACAAGGATACGTCCTCGTCCCCTTCCAAAGGCGTAAGCTCGGTAGTGTTAGGCGAACCTATAAAAGAAAAGAAAAGAAGTCAGTATGATGTGAGCTAAGGACGTGATAACAATTTTTTAGAGGGGAACCTTACCATGAGAACGGGCCACCCATCGGCCCCTCGACAACTTGCGCCATGAGCGCTTGAAGTATGACATCTGATTGCAGATGCTTTCGATCCACTTCTTAAGCTGGGGGGCCGCATTTGGATCCCGGGCAACAACTGCACAATCACAAGAGTGAATGAAATGAAAGAAAATGAAGAAAAAATTGACGCTTAAAGAGAGGATGCACTTACAAGATGCATTCCACTTCTCAGTGAATGGCATAAACTCGGGAGGGATCAAGTCTTCGGTCTTCACCCTAATGAAGCATCCCTGGCAGCTCCGATCTTGGTCTTCATCAATGCTCGAGAATGGGGCCTTGCTGGCCCAACGAGTAAGCTTGATTAGTCCCCCTCTATTAATTTGGGGACTGTATAAAAGGAGTAGATGATCGATGGTGAACCGATGAGATTCGGTCTTATTCACGAAGTAACGAAGGAGGATTGCGATCCTCCATAGGGACGAGTGGATTTGCCCGAGGCACACCTCGTACCTCTTGCAATAATCCAAAATTATCGGGTCCACTGGGCCCAGTGTGACGGGATAAGTGTAAGCACTTAAATACCATCCACGTGGGTAGTAATGGAATCCTCAGGCCCGGGGACTACCACATCCTTACCTTCCCAATTACGGTCCTCTCGGACCATGGAAAGGATGTCTTCGGTCACGGAGCATATTTACCTTAATGCTCTTTCACCCCGGTCCTACTTGGACAAGGGCTTCTCCACCTTGAAGTCATCCGCAATAGAACAACACCCTGGAATAAACACTTTTAAATAGGGCTCGGGAGCCGGTTCAGTGGCTGCCAACTCGGTGGCAGCCATGGCGGAAGCAACTGCCTTGAGGACAACTATTTTGGGAACGACCGCCTCAGTACTAGGAACCGGTTAAGAAGATGAAGAGGTAGCCTGTTGGGGAACTGATTTTGAAGTTTTAGCCATTGTTGGCTGGTAAAAATTGAAGATTTGAATAAAAAGTATGGAGGTTTGGAAGAACAAGTTTGAAGGATGAATAGCGGGATATGAAGGATTTAAGGAGATCTGGGTAAGACTCTAAGAACAATTATAATGATTTAAAGATCAAAAGATGAAGGTATAAAGGTTTGGAAGAAGTTGATGATAGTTGGGAAAGTCGAAGGTAAAAGCTTGGTCGAAAAGTAGAAAAAGAACAAAGGTTGGAAGCTTTTATAGGGAAGTAGGTGACGTTTCGCATTCGGAGGTAGCCAACCGATGATTGACACGTGTTCGAAGTCTGAATGACACGATTGATGGGATGTTTTGGCTCGTTCATCGTAACGTACTGAGAAAGGAACCAGATAACATCTATGGTTTCCCATCGTTTCAGTAAACCTACTCTTTAAGAAACGAGGGGACTATCTGTAAACGGGAAAAACCGAGGCAAATGAATACCCTAATTTTCCGGTGAGGCAATAGAAGTTAGGACATGACTACAAGGAATAAGAATCGAAGCCAGGAGCCTCTCGCATCAAGGCCCGACCAAAACACCCGCCCTCGAGCTACCGAGACCACCCCTCCGAGTCTGGTTCGAGCTCCAAGACCTCATAGAGCATTACCAAACTACCGCGCACGATTAATGAAGGGCTGTGATATCCGTGTCCAACCGGATATCATGGCTTGAAGCTCGACTTGTATCAACGGTGGATTAGTGATTAGCAAAAAGGAAGATTTTTACTTTTCTTAGAATTATACTTAGAGTACAACTTCTCTACTATATAAAGGGGAAGCTGATTATTCATTAGACACATTATAACACGCATATCAAGGCAATATACGTTTGTTTTCTTTGCTTCCAAAGGTTATTCAAAGTTCTTGATTTTACTCATAGTTCTTCATAAGTGTTTGGCTCCGAAGCTTGTAACCGATCCCGGATCCAACATTGCAACTGGTTTGGCCATTTATTCTGTCTTTAATTTGATTATCTAACATCATTAATCACTTGTAGTTAGTCCACATTTCCTTAAAATCGCATATAAATTCAATTATTATCCATTTTAAGGGTAAACAATGTGTAGCTTATTTGCAGCAGAGAAATTACTAGAATAGCAACGAGCCAAAGAAGATAAATAAATGTGATGATTTGAATTTTCAATACAATGTGCGTGAAAAGATTAATTTAAGTAGTAATTTATTTTTCTCACTCCATAAGCCAGTTTATGCTAAATTGGTTCCCTGACTATATCAGCTCATCTTTTTCTTTCCTTCATAGTGGGATGATATTTTTCTTGTTTCCTTTGGTTTTGGGTTCAGTTTCTTATGCGACATTTGTGATTTTTAAGTCTCAAGTTCATAGTTGTAGATTTTATTTTGGAAAGGAGAGGATTATTTTTTCTAATTTCTTCAAGAACCTTGGCAGAAGAAATACTCAATTTTGAGCAATCTACATTTGTTGGGTAGCAATGTGTTATTATATAGAAGCCACACGGCAGATTCATATGTTTTAGACAGGGGTGAATCTATGTATAGGAGAGGAGATGGTACGCCACCCAAACGCCCGGGTAAATTTTGCGTATTTACTGGTATTTCATGAAAACTCTGTCTATAATAAATGAGTGGAACCTAGTGTTTACTCTCAAAATAGGATAACAATTAAATTTGTAAGTGATTTTAAGGATATACGGATTAATTTGTTACAAAATGATAAATTGAGTTAGAATGGCCAAGTAAAGATACAGTAAATTCAAACCATGCGAGGAGGATGATTCCAACCTCAGTGAAGCAATCACCCTCGTTCCGGGCTCACAGTGGACAACTTTGATGAACGAGAGAAAACGCTTACAATAACAGTAAAAATAATAGTATATTGCTTTGGAATACGTGTTATAATATGTCTAATAAATTATCAGACCCCCTATATATAGTAGGGGAATCATACTCTAAGTACAACTCTACAAAAGGTAAAACAGTCTTGTGTTTAACTGATTGCCGGTTCTTCATCGATACGTGCTGAAATCCACGCCATGATATTCAGTCGGTCATGGATATTATGGCCTTCTGTTGGTCGTGTTCGATTACCCGAAGTCTTCCAGGATTTGGATCGATCTGTAACACCACGGAAAATTTTGAAGTACTTAAGCGCTATTAAGAACGTTGATGTGCGCTAATTATATTATTTTGTGTGCAGACGAGGACTATTAATATGATGGATATCAATTGAATATGATAATAAGTGTACGAGGCATATTAAAAGTGATGTGGGGTCTAAGGAGAGCCCTAAGTCTAAGTCAAGTTGGTAATTACATGATAGACTACAATTCCATAACACCAAACTTTGGACGAGCATATCTACATATATATAAGGAGTTATATGATAGACAACCTATCAAATGAAATATCTTCGAGTCTAGTTTCTAACTTTTCAAATCGTTCGTTATTTGGACACTCCTACAAGAGGTTATACATAGATTCCCAAATGCTGGCTTTGCGGTCAATTTCGCGGCCGCAAAATGGTTCCGCGGACCGCATAAGCATCGCAAAGTGGAGCAGAGACGGACAAATTTTAAAAAAACCATTATGCTATCGCATAATTGACCACATAATCAATTTTGCTGCCCACAAAAGGATTATGCTATAGCACAATTGTGCCACATAATTGACTTCAGGAGTCATTTTTAGAAATATTTATATCCGATCCAATTTTGATATAAGGCCTTAGGGGTTCATTTTAGAAGGTAAAATGTGATTTTTTAGAGAGAAGAGAGAGCTATCTTATAGAGAGAAAGAGAAGACATAGCTATTTTGTTTATCAATTCTTGCTTAAGGCTTGAAGATTTCACAAGATCTTCATCTAATAGGTAAGATTCTACTCCCTAGCCCTAAATTTTGGGATTTAGAATAAAAGTAGGTCATGAAAAGTATGATTCTTGGGTGTGAGAGTATTATATATACATGTATGTAACAATACGGTTTGTGGGAAGATTGTTGAGCTTAAATAAGTAAAGATTGGGTTGTGGAATGAAGGAACTCTTGTAGAAGAACCTTGTAGCCAAATTTGCACACCTAGTGTTTGATAAAATGCTCAAATGAGCTGAAACCATGAATACCTTCCTAATTTGTGTTCAATTTTGTTATGTCTCAAAATAGATTGGGATTGCTAGAATTTCCGGAACGTTGTAGTAATTAAAGGAAAGCTCAAAGCGAGGTATGTTGGCTAAACTACTCTCTTAGAATTGAATTCCATGATATTCCCGTAAGTTTGAAGTATGGTTGGCTCAAGTTACTACTTCCTATGTTCCAAGTTATTCCTTATAAACTTGACTATTCCGAATGAGCCTTATGTTGAAAAATATATGTTCAAAGTATGGGTTATGCATTAAAATATTATGGCTTTGAGTCGTGTTCCAATTGAAAGTTAGTATGCCAAATTGTGTGAGAAAAACTCGATATGCTTAAGACTTTTAATTGCTCATATGTGTACCTAAAGTCTTGATTGGAAATGCCTTATTGTTGATAATGTATAAAGATGCTCGAAAGTGAAAGAAGTGAGTTGGAGGTATCAAGTGTGGCTAACGTGCCAATAACGAAAATTATACTCGCAGCCAATGGTGCCAATGAAATGAAATGATGTGAGAAAGGTTATGAAATGAGCCTTGATTCAACTATTCTGAATTGACTTCAAAAATAAATTTGCCTAAAAGCTTATGTACTCAAGTCATGTCCAAATGTGGCTATTTTAACTAATGCTATGTTTTGTGAGTATTTTCAATGTGTTTTGCGTTCTTATATATTCGTGAGTGGAAATTGTGTATTGCCCTTTTTGGGAAAAAGTATTTCAAGAATAAATGGTGTGTTACTTGTTTATGATTTTACCTTGCGCATTGATTGCCAATCATTTTACTCCATTCTTGGAAAGAAATCTATTGTTCTTAAATTCTTCATTTCTAATGAACTTAAAGTAGTGATTTCCGGAATATTATATATGTTGATATTTATGATGATGATATATGAGAGGGAAGAAATGAAAGTGTGGAATATCAAATACGGCCACCGTGCCTTGAATAAAGAATCTTGTGAATGGCCAAAAGAGCCAAGGGAATATTGTTAATGTTATTGGTTGAAAATACTAGTGGAGATTCATACAATGTGAAATATGATGAGGTAAATAAATTTGTACCTATGTTACCTTTGTGTTCAAAAACAAAAATAATATTTATGGGAGTATCAATAGTCACCGAGGAAGGGTAGGCTGAAATAACCTTACCCCGAAACTATACGTGCCAGTGTAGGAGTGGGTTGTGATCATTCCCCTTATTTGGGATGCGATTGATGTGATAAAATTATTTCCCTTAATTGGGATGAGATTTATTGATCGAAAAGGATGATGTCTATCTATACTGCATTGTGGTGAGACGGCCTAGCCGATCGGGTCGTGATCGGATGCCATGTCGCAGACATGGTGGTGATTATGCTGGAAATTGTAATTGAAATTGGGTATTGTGGTGGGTGTCTCTAATGAGATGGCCTAGCCGATCGGGTCGTGAGCGGACTCCGTGCTACAAGTACGGTGGTATTGGTATTGAAAGTGATTGTGGTTGATGTCTCTAATGAGATGACCTACCCGATCGGGTCGTGATCAGACTCCATGCTAAAAGTACGGTGGTATTGGTATTATGAACAATGGTATTGTGAACAGTGGTATATCGGTGCTAAAAATCTCCCAACAAAAAATAATATTATCATCATATTTTGATTATCACTTCACAGTGTTATCTTCATATTTTGGAAATTATTATGTTTTAACTTAGCATTTGAATATCATTGATTGTTGATTGTTGTTGCCATGGTTTTCCCTTTCTTACATTGGAATTCTATTTTGAAAGAGGATAGTTAGCTTTACATACTAGTACTATTCCATATGTACTAATGTCTCTTTTGCCGGGGGCACTGCATCTTTAATGGATGCATGTGGTTCATCAGCGGGCAGCTTTGTTCCTCGTTAGCAGTCGCTCTCTATTCAGCAGGTTTTGGTGAGCCCTACTCTATTCTGGGCCTGATGTCATTCGAGTTGTATATATATGTATTTTGAGGTATAACTGGGGCCTTGTTTTTGGCACTTCCATACTACTTTTGTGTTGTACTTAGAGGCTCCGTAGAAAGGTTGTAGGTGATAGTCGAATGTTGGGAACTGAACTAGAAATGTTTGTATTTGGCAAACATGTTTTTCATTATATTTATAAACTTGTAATACTTTGGAAATTATGAACGAAGCTGCTAATGGAATGAAATGGGAGTTGTTAATGAAATATTTTCAGTGTTCGATTAATGGAGTGCATCTCCTCTTTATTCACGGATGAGTTTGAGCAGAAGGAAATCTAATCGGCTTGCTCGGCCGGGTTCACTCGGTTGAGCGCCGATCGCTGTAAGGCCCCGTAAAAATTTCATAATGATTTAAGTTTTTTTTAAAGTGCGCCAACGGTATTTGGGAATAACGTATTAGAGTATTAAAAGAGACCTATGGGATAGAGCCACATCATGTTGAATTGATAATGTATTTTTAAGGTGTGCTGGAACATACTAAGGAGTTTTGGAAATGGCAAGAACTTATGTGGAACAAGTTTGATACATTAAGTGGAAAGGATGTTTCAATTGGCACTATTCCCAACTTCAAATGAATAGAACTCCCACAATATAATGACTTAGATGGTGATATACCTATCCAATTAAATCCCTTTCAATCTAGTTTCCAACACTTCAAACTGTTCACCATTTGGATATGTATACAGAAAGTTATGGCCATTTTACTGAACCTGTGCCAGATGCGCGGCCAAATTTACGGCCGCACATATTTGAGAGTTTCTGCCTCCAATCCGCGGCCAAATCTGCGGCCGCGCATGTAGAAACCCATCAAATACCCCCAAGACCGGGTATAGAGAGAGAGATAAGTCATTTCTTTGAGGTATGGCTTGTATATCAAAGGGAATCCGCCCAACACCTCCCTCCCATAAACTTAGGTAATGTTTTTGGAGTAATTTTTAGTTGATTACTACTCCTAAACACTTGTATTAACAAGGATTAATCTTGAAGATCCATACATTTCCATTTAAATCCCCAAATTGGTTAAGAACACTACAAGTGGGGATTTTCATGAGTCTCACTACAAGAGGTACGCCTACCATCTCTAACTAATATATGGGTATTATTTATGTATGGAATATGTGTTATAACTTAGGATATGCTGATTGGAAGCCATAAGTTCCCAATTTAAATACATAACCATTGTATAGATGGAAATGTGATTATTTGATGGAATTTTGTTGGTTGGGTGTGGATGGATGGTCATGTATGTGATGTTGGAAGTTAAGAATTGTTTAAGAATGATGGTGGGATAAATTATTGGTAAATGGTAGTAGTTGGATGAACTAATTCTATGGTTAAGAGATATAGAGATTCATGCATACTAGGTGTTTGATAAAATGCCTAAATGGCCTAAATTGTGGAATTTGTTACTAATATTGATCCCATTGAATTATGTTGATGTAGATTGAAGTTGTAGGAGTAGTTGGTGGTTTTAATATCACTAAAGAGCTCCATCAAGGTATGTTGGCTAAACTTTCTCTCTTAGAATCGAATTCCATAATGTTTTCGCATGATCAAGTATGATTGGCTCAAGATTCCTAACTTCTATATTCCGGGTTATTCCCTATAAACTTGTTTATTCCGAATGAGCCTTATGTCGAAAGATAGATTTTCAAACTATGGTTTGCATATTAAATTGTTGTGGCCTTGAGTCGTATTTTAAATGAGAACTAGTATACCAATTGGGTGAGAAAAACTTGATATGCTTAAGACTCATAATTGCTCATATGCATACCTAAAGTCTTGATTGAAAGTGTCTTTTTGTTGATAATCTTTAAGGATGCTTAAAAATTAAATAAGCGAATGTAAGAAATAGAGTGTGGCCAACGTGCCAAGAATTTAAGCTATAGTTATGGCTACTGGTGCCAATGAAATGAGAATATGTGATAAGGATTATGAAATGAGCTTCGACTCAATTGTTTAAAAACGATTTTGAAAATAGAATTGCCTAAAAGCTTTTGTACTCCATTAATGCCCATCAGAGGCTGCTTTAACTAATGTTTTGCTTTATAAATATATCCAATGTGATTCGAGTTCTACATATTCATGTGTTAAAATTGTACCTTGTCATTCTGGGGAAGAGTATTGCAAGAGTAAATGGTGTATTGATTGTTTATGATTTTTCATGTGTGTTTCTATTGTTGGTTGGTATGCCTCATTCTTTGGGAAAAAACCATTTGTGTTTGAAGTTCCCATTTCAAATGGATTTGAAGTATATGATTTATGAAATTTTCTATATGTTAATATTTGATGGTGATCTTTGAAATTGAAAGGGGTGAAAGTGTGAAATATGAAATACGGCTATCGTGCCAGGAATAAAGAATCTTGTGAATGGCCAAATGGGCCAAGGGAATATTGTGTTTGTGAATGACTGGAAATACTAATGAGAACTTATACCATGTGAAAGATATTGAGGTGAGTACAATTGTATTTATGTTACCTCTGTGTGCAAATCAAATAAATAAAATATTTTTTGGAGCATCATTAGTAAAATCGAAGAAGGGTGGGTCATAAGGCCTATACCTGAAACTACATGTGTCGGTGTAGGGGTGGATTCTGGTTATTTCCCTTATTTGGGATGAAATTGTGATATTATTCCCCTTAATTTGGATGAACTGGTAAAAATTGTGGAATGGAAAAGATCAACCCACACGGCATATGTGGGAAGACGGCCTAGCTGTTTGGGTGGAGATCAGACTCCATGTTGCGCATATGGTGGTATTACTCTTAGTAACAACTTTATTTCGCATCACCTGTCAAACCACATTGTCCGTGGGGAGACGGCCTAACCGATCGGGCATGATCGGACACCGTTCTAACAAAAACTGTGGAATATCGATGCTAATGATCTCCCAACCAAAAATTATATATAAAGTTCGTATTTTGAAAATTATTATGTTTTAACTTGACATTTGGATATTGTTGATTGAGATTTGTTGTTTCTATGTTTTGCCTTTTCTTATATGGGCATTCTATTTTGAAAGAGGACTTTTAGCTATACATACTAGTGCTATTCGACAGTACTAACGTCCCTTTTGCCGGGGGCGCTGCATCTTTAATGGATACAGGTGGTTCTACAGTAAATGGCATTGATCAGTGATAGCAGTACACTCTTTTCGGCTGATTTGGTGTGCCCCACTTTATTTCGGGGTCATGTATCTTTTGTTTCTCATATATTGTATTTTGAGGTATAGCTGGGGCCTTGTTGCCGGCATTTTCTTATTACTCTTCTATTCTACTTAGAGGCTCCATAGACAGGTTGTGTGTTGTGTTTGATGTTGGGGAATTGAACTAGAAATGCTGGTATTTGGAAATCATGTTTTTCATTAATTCTATAAACTCGTAACATTTTGGAAATTACGAATGAAGCTACTAATGGGAATGAAAATGAAGTTGTTAATAAAATCTTTTCAGTGTTTGATTAATGGAGTACATCTCCTCTTTATTCATGGATGAATTTGGGTAGAAGGAAATCTAACAGGCTTGCTCGGCCGGGTTCTCTCGGTTGAGCGCCGGTCGCGCTCCTCGGTTTTGTGGCGTGACAAACTTGGTATCATAGCCTAAGGTTTTAAAGTGTCCTAGGATGTCTCGGAGCCATGTCTAGTAGAGTCCTTCTTATCGGTGTGTTGTCGACCACATCTATAATGAGGAGGCTACTTGGACATTTCGGAAATTCACACTTCTTTGATACTCCAGCTCGTGCGATAGAACTCAAGATAGGAAGCTAATTTCCTCGTCATGTCTCATTTTTCATATGAGTAACTTATGGGTTTGAGGCAGCGAGAAGAAAATGAAAGAACTAGTTGCTAGGAAAAATGTCCCTATTCCTATTAATGTCACCGCGCCACTAGATCATGTGGTGAGAGAACGTAAGAAAAGAAAGAAGGTTGTTTGTACCAATAAGCCAGAATGTTTGATATGAAATAATAGCCACTTGGGTTTATGTTAAATGATTCTTGAAACATGTTATGGTTATGTAAAAAGGGGGCACAAGAAGAATAAATTCCCTTAGGTTGGATACACCCATCCAGGCCTGCCCGATATGCGGGCTAAAACATTTTTACGTCATGTTGTGAGTATGCTCAGAAGCGTGTTAGCAGTGGTAGCTTTGGGCAATTCCAAAAGTCCATACAACGAGTTGTTGCAGAGATTGTTACTCCCGCCATGAAGGCTTGGAGGAAGACTATATGAATGGTTATGATGTATGCAAAAAGGGTAAATGTTAGGTAAGTGGGGCGAGTCAGTTCAGCGGACCCCATCCTCGTTGTGTGAAGTGTATGAGATGTCATTCAGGGGTGTGTCACTATGGTACTAATGTATGTTTTGGATGTGGAGTAGAGGGGCATCAATTAAGGTACTGCTCTGTCAGTCTACAATTTCCAAGTAAGTCACTCATTGCTATACCGTTATGAACACCGCCTTATTTTTCCTTGTTGTATATGTGCATCCATATTGAAGAGCCTTATAAATATGGTCGTAACCAAAATGTTGAATCACAAAATATTCCATGTACCTACTCTTTGAACGAGACGCAGTATTCGTGAAGCCTTTTGATCACAAATTCTCTTATTTACAACCTCTTGTGGAATTGAGCTATATAATTACGTCCTTGAATTGAGTTATAACTCTAGGATTAATACTTCCCACTTGCTTTCCTAAATTCTCAATAAGGGACTATACCTGATGAATTTCTTACAGAACCTTTTGATTCAAATGGATAACATCTACTCACTTGTGCTTATGCATGCATGGTCATAAAGTTTGCCTATGTGGTATCAAATCCAATGTAAAGCAGCCTAGTGTTGAGATCCTTCTTGAGCCACTCTTTTTCTCTCCGGTGTATGTGGCTCATATGGTTGAACAATCATTTTACTCCTTTGTGAGCATTATCATTGATCCATTTCACTGTTTATAACATGAGAGCATATCTCAACACCTATCACATGTATACATGTAAATTGAAAGGGGTCACTTCTCTGCATAAAGTTTCTAGAAAATTTGAAATTTTCACAAATTCGTCACAAGAAAAACTTTTTGTTCGCCCATCTCAATATGTCTTTTATGTCCACCTAGAGCATACCTCAGTGAGTAACTCACATTGTTCTTAGCTTTGTAGTTTCCCATGAATTGGCCTAGTATGAGAGTTATGGCAAAAACATGTCTAGCTCACAGCAAAGTGTTCATTCTCTCTAACCAATACATGATTTCACTTGTGTGAGGTTGAAAGTTAAGCAGCCTTATGATGAGCATATTGAATCGAAAGACAAGTTTGTCGCATCTCTAGTTCTCTCATATAGGATCAACTATCAGAAAGGGGTTAAGCTGTCAGAGTGATAATAATCTCACAAGTATTCAACTATTTTTTCAACCCCATGGGCTTGTGACATAGATTCCTTGTGTCAGATAATGTTAAGAGCGTAATGCAATTTCATGCATTTTGAAACCCATACCACATTCGGGGTGCTAGAATATTCTCATTTTGAGCTAAACCAATTGATCCTACATTCCAAGAGGCGACTGGTGTCACGTACTTGGCTATTTATCTTTGAGGCCTACTATTGCCAAACAAGGCACATATGGAATGAAACAATTGTTGATGTCCTTTTCATGACTCTTAGTCTTCCAAGAATAACTGACGCTTATGTCTTTATCCTCCCGACCATGCCTCATATGTCACATGTCTAAATGACTCATTTCTTTTAAATCTCAGAATCATGAACATGGTCCCTACATTGTCAATGCCTACTAGGCAACTCTATGCCTCATTTGTCGAATCAATGATGTCATCAAAATGATTAACCATGCCAACGCTATTGGTAGTAACCTTCATGTCTCTAAGGATATAACCTCCTGAAATGCCCTGCTCAGCATATTGATGGAATCTTGAAAACAATTCCAGCCCAATCTCGGACCCCGTTGTTCCTTCTTGTATTAAATCTATGGAGGTTTAAGGTTCAAACATGTCAAAGAAGAAGCGTCATCCAGTGAACAAACATATTGGATAGGAAGTTTTATGGTAATATTAAAGCTAGCACATCTTAGAGTAATTGTTGGAGGTCGCCAAAGGGTTTAGTTTGGGTGTTCGGCGTAGTGATTTAGAGTTGAATAAAGTGCATGGGTTATTCTCAAGATTTTCTCTATGAATATATTGGGTGAATTGTTAAGGAATGTAAAGTAGTGTAGTCACATTAGACCTTATGGAATATTGAAGGAAATAGGCTGAACTATGAGTATGATATTTTCCCATCGTTGTCCTCCATGCACGTGATGCATCACGTATCTAGGTTCCAAAAGGTTGTTGGAAATCCTTTGCTTATCGTTCCGGTGGAAACTATTGAAAGTGAAGTTAATGAGTAATTTGCTTATAAGAGGTACCTAGTTGTCATCCCTATTAGATAAGTCCGAAAATTGAGATCTGCCTCCGTCAAAGTAAAGGAAGTATTCCCACATGCTTGTATAACTAAATGGTTGTGATTCAAAAGGGTACTTGTTTTATGTTATGATTTAATTATGTACAACTCATATCTAGATACCACTTCTATTAATGTAATGCCCTTAATGTTGAGATCAGTGTTGTTGAAATATACTGTGATGCTTTGTTGAGTTATGGATATGTTGTTAGGGTGGTTTTGGTGATTCTCTAGCAGGTGGTTAGGCCCAATTACAGGGGAGACTCTGCCGAAATTTCTGAAATATTTTGGAGTTAGTCAAATTTGGGAGATTGAAATGTTTGAAAGAAGAGTCGAGTTATGTTAAGTGTTTTGGGACGGACTCTACTCTTCATTTGAGGACGAATGATCCTAAGTGGGGGAGAATGTAAGGCCCCGTAAAAAATTTCTAATGATTTAAGTTTTTTTTAAAGTGCGCCAACGGTATTTTTGAATAACGTATTTGAGTATTAAAGGAAACCACTTCATGTTGAATTGATAATGTATGTTTAAGGTGTGTTGGAACATACTAAGGAGTTTTGGGAATGGCAAGAACTTGTGTGGAACAAGTTGGACACATTAAGTGGAAAGGATGTTTCAATTGGCACAAGACCCAACTTCAAATGAATATAACTACCTCAATATAATGATTTAGATGGTGAATCTAGTTTCCAACGCTTCAAACCGTTTGTCATTTGGATATGTATACAGAAAGTTATGACCATTTTACTGGACCTGTGCCATATGCGCGGCCAAATCCGTAGCCGCGCATATTTGAGAGTTTCTGCCTCCAATCCACGGCCAAATCCGCGGCCACGCATGTAGAAACCCATTAAATACCCCCAAGACCGGGTAGAGAGAGATAAGTCATTTCTTTGAGCTAGGGCTTGTATATCAAAGGGAATCCGCTCAATACTTCCCTCCCATGAACCTAGGTAATGTTTTTGGATTAATTTTGAGTTGATTACTACTCCTAAACACTTGTATTAACAAGGATTAAACTCGAAGATCCATAGATTTCAATTTAAATCCCTAAATTGGTCAAGAACACTACAAGTTGGGATTTTCATGAGTCTCACTACAAGAGGTATGTCTACCATCTCTAACTAATATATGGGGATTGTTTATGTGTGGAATATGTGTTATAACTTAGGATATGGTGATTGGAAGCCATAAGTTCCCAATTTAAATACATAACCATTGTAGAGATGGAAAGGTGATTATTTCATGGAATTTTGTTGGTTGGATTTGGATGGATGGTCATGTATGTGATGTTGGAAGTTAAGAATTGTTTAAGAATGATGGTGGGATAAATTATTGGTAAATGGTAGTAGTTGGATGAACTAATTCTATGGTTAAGAGATGTAGAGATTAATGCCTACTAGGTGTTTGATAAAATGCCTAAACGGCCTAAATAATGGAATTTATTACTAATATTGGTCCCATTGAATTATGGTTATGTAGATTGAAGTTGTAGGAGTAGTTGGTGGTTTTAATATCACTAAAGAGCTCCATCAAGGTATGTTGGCTAAACTTTCTCTCTTAGAACCGAATTCCATAATGTTTTCGTATGATCAAGTATGATTGGCTCAAGATTCCTAACTTCTATATTCCGGATTATTTCCTATAAACATGTTTATTCCGAATGAGCCTTATGTCGAAAGATAGATGTTCAAAGTATGGATTGCGTATTAAAATGTTGTGGCTTTGAGTCGTGTTTTAAATAAGAACTAGTATACCAATTGGGTGAGAAAACTTGATATGCTTAAGTCTCATAATTGCTTATATGCATACCTAAAGTCTTGATTGGAAGTGTCTTGTTGTTGATAATCTTTAAAGATGCTTAAAAATAAAACAAGCAAATTGAAGAAATAGAGTGTGGCCAATGTGCCAAGAATTTAGGCTATAGTTGTGGCTAGTGGTGCCAATGAAATGAGAATATGTGATAAGGATTATGAAATAAGCCTCTACTCAATTGTTTAAAAACAATTTCGAAAATAGAATTGCCAAAAAACTTTTCTACTCAATTATTGACCATAAGTGGCTGCTTTAACTAATGCGTTGCTTTATAAATATATCCAGTGTGATTCGAGTTCTATATACTCATGTGTTGAAATTGTACCTTATCATTCTGGGGAAGAGTATTGCAAGAGTAAATGGTGTATTGATTGTTTATGATTTTTCATGGGTGTTTCTATTGTTGGTTGGTATGCCTCATTCTTTGGGAAGAAACCATTTGTGTTTGAAGTTCCCATTTCAAATGGATTTGAAGTATATGATTTCTGAAATTTTCTATATGTTAATATTTGATGGTTATCTTTGAAATTGAAAGGGGTAAAAGTGTAAAATATGAAATACGGTCATCGTGCTAGGAATAAAGAATCTTGTGAATGGCCAAATGAGCCATGGGAATATTATCTTTGTGAATGACTGGAAATACTAATGAGAACTTATACCGTGTGAAAGATATTAAGGTGAGTACAATTGTATTTATGTTATCTCTGTGTGCAAATCAAATAAATAAAATATTTTTGGGAGCATCATTGGTAAAACCGAGGAAGGGTGGGTCATAAGGCCCATACCTGAAACTACACGTACCGGTGTAGGGGTGGATTCTGGTTATTCCCCTTATTTTGGATGAAATTGTGATATTATTCCCCTTAATTGGAATGAACTGGTAAAATTTTTGGAATGGAAAAGATCAACCCACACGACATATCTGGAAAGACGGCCTAGCTGATCGGGTGGAGATCGGACTCCATGTTGCGCACATGGTGGTACTACTCTTTGTAATAATGTTATTTCGCATCACCTGTCAAACCACATTGTCTGTGGGGAGATGGCCTAGCCGATCGGGCGTAATCGGACTCCGTGCTAACAAAGACGGTGGAATATCAGTGCTAATTATTTCCCAACCAAAAATTATATATGAAGTTCATATTTTAAAAATTATCATGTTTTAACTGGACATTTGGATATTGTTGATTTAGATTTGTTGTTTCTATGTGTTGCCTTTTCTTATATGGGCATTCTATTTTGAAAGAGGACTTTTAGCTATACATACTAGTGCCATTCGACAGTACTAACGTCCCTTTTGTCGGGGGCGCTGCATCTTTAATGGATGCCGGTGGTTCTACAGGAGCTGACATTGATCAGTGATAGCAGTACACTCGTTTCAGCTAATTTAGTGAGCCCCACTTCATTTCGGGGTCATGTATCTTTTGTTTCCATATTACTCTTCTATTCTACTTAGAGGCTCCGTAGACAGGTTGTGGGTTGTGTTTGATGTTGGGGGAATTGAACTAGAAATGTTGGTATTTGGAAATCATGTTTTTCATTAATTCTATAAACTCGTGACATTTTGGAAATTACGAATGAAGCTGCTAAAGGGAATGAAAAGGAAGTTGTTAATAAAATCTTTTCAGTGTTTGATTAATGGACTACATCTCCTCTTTATTCATGGATGAGTTTGGGTAGAAGAAAATCTAACAAGCTTTCTCTGCCAGGTTCTCTCGGTTGAGCGCCGGTCTCGCTCCTCGGTTTTGGGGCGTGACAATCGCGCTCCCTGAGTTTGGGGCCTGACACGATCTCGACTCATGACCCTGATAGTTTTGAAGGCAGACAATGTGCCCCCGGATTCAGACTTGATGAGACCATTACTTCGATCCTGATTCTTCGTAAACATCTTTGAGCCTGTTTTACCCTAATGGAGGCCGGAGTGTATCATGAACCTGGTTTTTACCCGTATATAGATAAACCTCTCATTTTTCAAAAAGCGAGCTGACAAGAAATGACATGAGCATCCCAATTCCTTCTCCAACACATCATGTCATAAATGACAAAAAGCCCGAAACATCTCGTCAGTCATGCCATAGTGGCATTAAATGCATGCCAGGCGCCGGTTGGCTGTCCTTAGAGGCGAAGCGTTGCGGAACCACTATAAACAGCCCCTCTTTTTTTCATTATTTACGTTATATTGAACTGTCTACCCTCGTATCCTCAGGATTTCACTAATCTTTTTCACGTTCTAGCATTTTTACTTCCGTTATTCGAGATTCCTTTGAATGTTTTGCTCATCATCCATTCTAGCCAACACACCTGAGCTTCCAATTTTCAACCTTTCCAAATCTCTTTCAAGCTTTCCCTTATAACAATGGAAAAAACCTCAAAATCAGGTCCCTAAAATGTCGCTTCTACTTCCCAAACGACTGCCAAAACTACTTCCAATATGGCCGACCTCGGGAGACCTGCTGCTAACGTTGCTATCGATGAACCGACTCTTGAACCTCCCTTGAAGATGTTCATTCCCGAAGGTTGTTCGATTGCTGACGACTTCAAGGTCGACAAGCCTTCTTTGGTACAAGGTCAGTGTGAGGATGCCTTGACATACATTTGCTCAATCACCAAAGAGGACCTCCCCACGATCCGAAAATACTGCAACTGGGCCGACAAAGGCATCATGTTCCCCGACTCCGAAGAGGGCCATTACCACCCATGTCGAGGGATAGCTGAGTGTATACACTTATCCCTTTACATTGGGCCCAGTGGATCTAGTCATCTCGGACTTCTGCAAAATTATAACGTATGCCTCAGCCAAATTCACCCTTCACTGTGGAGAATCGTGATCCTCCTCCGATTGTTTGTGAATAAAATCGATTCGTGCACCTTCACCATTGATCATCTGCTCCGTTTATACAGTTCCCAAATCTTCTGGGGAGGACTGATAAAGCTTGTATGTCGGACCAGCAAAGCCCCATTTTCGAGCATCGATGAGGACCGGGATCGAGGCTAGCAGGGTCGTTTTTTCCATGTGAGGACCTCGAATTTGATCCTGGCCGAATTCAAACCATTCCCCGAGAAGTGGAATGTATCACGTGAGTAAAACGTTTCCTCGAATGTTGATTTCGTGTTCATCACTCTTTTTCTCATTGGTATTCGTGGTGGTGCAGCTGTCGCTCGAGTCCCAAATGCTGTCCCTCGACTCAAGGAGTGGGTCGAAGGTATTGTCTCATAGATTCCCTACTCCGAGCACTCATGGCGCAAACTCTCGAAGAGCCATTGGGAGGCCCGTTCCCATGGTATGATTTATTTCCCGAGTAGGTTGTGTTAGGATTCTTCTCCTTACGTTCTTATTATTTTTTCTTTACTCCTTTTTTGCAGGCTTGCCTAAGACCGTCGAGCTTCGGGCCCCCCGTTAGGGATGAGGACTTACCAACAGATTCTTCTACTTCAGGACAGCCCTGGGCCACATCAGGGGAGAAGAAAAGAAAAAGGGCCCCGAGTTCATCTAGCTCGGAGAAAACAAAATCGAAAAAGAGACTGATTCGTAAGCCAAAAGAAACCTCCAGCTCTAGAGTGCTTGACTCAGAATCACTCCTCCGGCTCAGAGATGAGCCCGAGGAGGATGACATCTTTATTGCCCATAAGCCATCTATCCCCGAGGAATGGGTGGCAACCGAGGGAGAAATGACTGAAGCTAATCCCCTCAAGTTCGTGAGGCTAATACCAAGACAAGGGCTGAGGACTCACGAGATGACGGTCCTGCCCCGCCCGGTGTCATAGATATTTTGCGATCGCCTTCATTCATAGAATCAATGTTCGATGAAGCCCGAACGACGAAGGAGCGATCCCATGAGGAGGTCCATGGAGCGGATGATCCCCTCCGAGGCATTTTTGATGGTATAGACTCATCTGCCCCGGAGGATTTTTCTGGGTTGGGTAACTTAGAGGTGCCGAAGAAAAGTCCACCTTCGGCCGCTGGCTGGTCGAGCTCGAGCCTGAGATTAACGAATCGGTGCTCCGCTCCGAGCACGGATCCTGGTCGAAAGTGGACTGTCATTATCACCGTTCCCAAGGATGTCAGAATCCTGTTCGCCCCTGTGGGGATAGCCAGTTACCTACGGTGTCTGGTAACCGAAGAAGACGAGGCCAAAATGAATGAGGTAGATGCGTTATGCCTGTTCAATGAAGCACAACAGGCGCTGAACCGGGTAATTCTCGATAATCCTCAATGATTCTAATCTCTCTTTTAATATTTGAACTAATTTTTGATAATTCTAATATCTTTTCTCGTATTTGCAGGCCTCGGTGCTCCACCACGAGACCTTCCTCCGGTACCGGGATGAGCCGATCCAACTCGAGGCTGAAGTCAAAGAGTTTGTTGAGAAGAGAGGCATGTTTAAGCTTCTCGGCGAGCAACATGAAAGAGAAGTCAAGAGTCGCCGAGCCAAGTTGGACGCGGCTCAGAAGGAGCATGCCAACCTGTTAGAACAGGTAAAAATCTTTGAAGTTAGTGATGATGAGATAGGCATGGTATCTAATGGTCAGAATCCATAGGTCTAGTAGAAGGTTGATCGGGTCGATCAACTCCGGGTAGAGATAGATGAAGTCAAGTCCATGGCCGAGGAGTGGTAGGGCAAAATGGACCGATTGGCTTAGGAAAAGGAGACCGCCTGGGAGAAGCTGTCCTCGGTGGAGGACCAACTTCGATCGATGAAGGAGAAAGTTGAAACCCGGTCCCAAAATATCAAAGACCTTCAGTCTCAGCTGGGCTCGGCCATCGCCGCACGGGATACCCTTACCAAGCAGCATGAAATGGCCAAGTCAACGGCAGAAATAACCAGGGCTGACGCTGAAGAGATGGTGGCCCAGTATAAATTTGATGCTGAGGCAGCTCAGGAACACCTGAAGGCCATCGTCAAATATGTGACGTGGCAGTCCCAGAGGGAGGCTCTCGAGTAAGTTCATGCCCGGGGGTTCGATTTACCAACCGAGATTGAAACTGTTAAGAGGCTTGAGGCCAAGGCCAAGAAGTTGGTGTGCCCCGAGGAAGAGGAGGATTCTGAGGGTTTGGGCGGATCTGAGGACGGGGAAGACCCCGATGGTTCTAGTGACGAGGCAGGCTATGGCGAAGATCGGGCTTCTTATGTGCCTTGTAGATTTTTCTTTTGTTTTATACTTTTGTATTTTGTTGAGGCCGTTTGTCCTTTGCGAAAATTTATGTATATATACAAGGCTTTTTCCCTTCGACACATTTCAAGATTGTTTCTTTACGATCGAAGAGATTTTTAATGCCTTAGCACGTAATAATTGGAGGTTCGAACAACGGTCATTTTTGCTTAAGACTCGTGGGGTTCGGTATGACCGGAAGCTTTCCCCGAAGTGTTTACTTAGAATTTTTAAATTATAATTTTGTTGAGGGTAGCCTTAGAACCAGTTTTGAAATTTTGAAGGCCTTATGTTTTGGTTACGGGTCTAGGACGTCTCCAAGCCGTTCTAGGACGGACGTAGCCTCTTAAGTTTGGGTGTTGCCCAATGGGCTTATTACCCCGAGTCGTCCGGGCACGCTCGGGACAACAATCCTTGAATAGGGATGGTCGTAGCCTTTGAATTTCGGGTACTGCCTAATAGATTTTATCCCTCCGGGCTTCGTAGCTCGAGTCATCAGGGATTATCCATAATGGCAGCCCCGAGCGGGGGTGGTCTCTTAGATTCGGACAGAGGTGGCCCTTAGGCCCGATGTCCTTAAGGAACAAAATATAGTAATGTTTTTTAAGAGACAAAATATGTATCTGCAAGTTAGAAACTTTCTTTTATTTTTGTGCAACATACAAGATTGCAAATGTGTACAAGCTTCATGTTTGGCTTAAGTGGTCTATGTGGGCATGGTTTATTTGACCGTTTGGCCCTTACAACAAATCCTATCCACCAAGCCTAGACTTGTTTGAGCATGAAGTTTCCTTCCTTGCTAAAATCATTACCCGAGGGTGATAGCCAGTATTTGGGGGGCTGATATTAGAGAGGTCTCGGATACTATTGATATGAACCTTAACTCCGGTTCATAGTCGATCTTCAATTCTATGTTAGCACGATCCATGATTGCCTCATTAAAAATCTTGTCGGAAAACCCATTTGGGACAAAACCAGTTCAAGGGAAAAAGAGTGCAATGCGTGCTTCCAAGCCTAATAGTTTTATCATTCCTTGGTTGTTATCTGCAAGTGTTAGTCCCATCCGTAATATATTTAAAGAAAGGTAATGAATGGGGTCGTACCTTAGAAGTAGTTTCATTTTAAGTGGGTTATGTTCCAGTTGTTCGGTAGCCGCTCACCGTTCATCGTTTCAAGTTTATACGATCCTTTGCCAGTGATCTCTATAATTCGACATGGACCTTCCCAATTCGGTCCCAGCTTCACTTCATCCAGGTTCCCAGTGCTCAGTGTTACCATTCTTAACAGCAAGTCCCCGCTATTGAAGTGTCAAAGGATGTCTCTCCAATTGTAATATCTTTTAATCTGTTATTTTTGGGCGGCCAACCGGATAAGGACGGCCTCGCGCCTTTTGCCTAAAAGTTCCAGGTTCGTAGTCATAGCCTCGTCGTTTGATTCTTCGGTCGCATATAAAAACCTAGGACTTGATTCTCCTACTTCGACTGGTATAAGAGTTTCGGCACCGTAGACCAACAAGAACGGGGTGTCCTCGGTACTGGATTTTGAGGTCGTACGATATGCCCATAGGACTTCGGGCAAGATTCCCTTCCATTTCTCTTTGGCGTCAGTCAACCTCTTTCAGAGGTTTTGGAGTATGGTTTTGTTCATTGACTCTACTTGCCCGTTTCCACTAGGGTGATAGGGCGTTGATAGGATCCTTTTAATCTTATGGTCCTAGAAAAACTTGCTCACTCTACTGCCGATTAACTGCTTCCTATTGTCGCACACGATCTCGGCCGGCATTCTGAATCAGCATATTATGTGGTCCCATATAAAATCAATAACTTCATTCTCCCTGACTTTCTCAAATGCCTGTGCTTCAACCCATTTAGAAAAATAATCAGTCATAAATAAGATAAATTGAGCCTTACCGAGCGCCTAAGACAGGGGACCAACGATGTCCATTCCCCATGTCATGAACGGCGAGGGTGACAAGACTGAATCCAGCAGTTCCCGGGCTGATGGATCATCGGAGCATGCCTCTAACATTCATCACATTTTCACACGAACTCCTTTGCGTATTTTTCCATATCGATCTAGTAGTAGCCCACTCTGATTATGTTGTGAACCAATGAATCGGCGCCCGAATAATTTCAGCAGGTGCCCTCATGGACTTCCCTCAAAACATACTCGGTGTCCCCTGGTCCTAGACATATGGCGAATAGGCCATCAAATGTTCTTCTGAACAGGGTACCGTCTTCGAACAAACTGAACTGAGCCTCCTTCGTATGAAGAGCTCTCGATTCTTTAGGATCAGAGGAAAGTTTTTTGGTCTTCAGGTAGTCTATGTATTTGTTTCTTTAGTCCCAGGTTAAGCTTTTGGAGTTTATCTCGACATGGCCTTCCTCCATGGCCCGCTAATCTCCACGGCCCATTTGGCCAATCATCCCGAGAGCTCGGGTTTATGCATTATGATTCTCAATGGGTAAGTAGTCACAATTCATATGGGATGGCTTTGAAAATACGATTTTAGCTTCCTAGAGGCGCTTAGCAAAGTGAGTGTCAATTTTTCTAGGTGAGGATACCTAGTTTCGGCCTCGCTTAGAGTTCTGCTAACATGATAGATAGGAAATTGCGTACCTTCCTCTTCCTGGATACCGCTAAGTACAGGTACAATTGTTTGTCTGCTTTTAGAGTATGAAGTAAAGGTGGGCTTGAGAGGTATCGCTTGAATCCCTCCAAGGCTTGTTGGCACTGCGGGGTCCATGAGAAGTTATTCTTCTTCTTCAAAGTGAGAAGAACCGGAGGCTCTTGTCGGAGGACCTCGAGAGGAATCGACCCAAAGCTGCTATATGCCCGGTTATCCTTTGAACGTCCTTGACATTATCCACAATGGTGATGTCCTCGATGGGCTTGATTTTATCAGGATTAATCTTGATTTCTCCGTTGGACACCATGAATCATAGGAATTTCCCGGACCCAACTCCAAATGCGCATTTCTCCGGGTTCAGCTTCATGTTGTATTTCTTCAATATATTGAATGTTTCCTGCAAATGTTTCAAATGGTCCTCTGCTCGCAAGGACTTAACCAACATATCGTCAATGTAAACCGCCATTGTTTTTCCAATTTGCACTTCGAACATCCGATTTACTAGGCATTGGTAAGTGGCACCGATGTTTTTTTTAGTCCGAACGACATTACGTTATAGCAGTATGTACCTTATTTAGTGATGAAGGACGTTATTCCCTGGTCGTCCAGGTCCATACAAATTTGGTTGTACCCGGATTAGGCATCAAGATAACTGAGGATCTCGTGACCGGCCGTTGCATCGATCATGCGATCGATGTTTGGCTGAAGGAAAGAGTCCTTGGGGCATGACTTGTGTATGTCTTTATAGTGTACACACATTCATAATTTATTCCCCTTTTTAGGTACTACTACTATGTTTGCTAACTAATCTGGGTACTTAACCACCTGGATGCACCCTATTTTAAGGAGTTTAGATACCTCGTCCTTGATGAATGTATGCTTGACTTCGAATAGAGGCCTCCTTTTCTACTTGACCGGATGGAACTTCGGATCAAGGCTCACCTTGTGAGTAGTTATCTCCGGCGGAATCCTTGTCATATTGAGGTGGGACCAAGCGAAACACTCTATGTTAGCTATAATGAATTGAATGAACTTTTCACTGAGCTCGGGACTTAACCCCTTGCCTAGGTATACCTTACAATCGGGGAGGCGCTCAATCAATATGACTTGTTCCAGTTCTTCGACCATTGATTTGGTGGCGTCAGAATTATCAGGGACTATAAAAGGCTTGCGAACTCCGTAGTCGTTGTCTTTACTCATCCCCTGCTTCTCCGGTTCGATCGAGGCTGGTGTCGATAATTGCTATTTGGCTTCCTCTTTGGCCACAAGACTTAGACCCTTCGATGTCGAAAGTGCGGATATCAGGATCACCTCGTCGATCGCGAACATCTCCTTTACGGCCGATTGTTCTCCATAAACTGTTTTAATCCCTCCTGGCGTCAGGAATTTCAGCACCTGGTGCAGCGTCGAGGGTACTACCCGCATGTTGTGAATCTACGGTCTCCCAAGCAAAGCATTGAACCTCATGTCTCCTTCGATCATGTAGAACTTTGTTTCCTTGATGGTTCCGGCGGTGCTCACCAATAATGTTATTTCCCCTTTAGTGGTCTCACTTGCTATGTTGAATCCATTCAGATTTCTGATTGCAGGCACAATTTGTTATTGTAGACCTAGTTATTCCACGACCCCCGATCTAATGATATTGGCCGAGCTACTTGGATCAATTAACACATGCTCAAAATCGAGATTTATTTAGGAATATAGATATTATCAGTGCATCATTGTGGGGCTGCACGATGCCTTCAACGTCCTTGTCATTGAACGACAAGGTTCCTTCTGGTACGTAATCTCGAGTCTATTTTTCCCTCATGATGGATACTTTGGTGTGCTTTAACATCGTCCCCTGGGGAACGTCGATCCCACATATGATCATGTTAATGACGTGTTGAGGCTCCTCCTACTCGATCTGCTTACTCTATCGGGTTTTCCTTAGGCCTGATGGGCCTGTCAAAACCGTTTTTGCTCGTGAGTCCCCGATTATTTTGACCTCGATCGCTTTTCCTTTCACTTCCATATTACTCTTTTGTTGTACTTAGAGGCTCCGTAGACATAGTGTGGGTGGTGTTTGATGTTGGGAATTGAACTAGAAGTGTTGATATTTTGGCAAACATGTTTTTCATCATATCTATAAACTTGTAATATTTTGGAAATCGTAAATGAATCTCTTTTGAGTAATGGAAAAAGAATATGGAACATTTGACTCTTCTCTTGTCTATCACTTGTACTAATTCTTATATTGTTAACGGGCAAGGTTGGGTAGAAGGCATCAAGTAGGCTTGCTCGACCGGGTTATCTCGGTTGAGCGCCGATCGTGCTGCCCGAGGTTGGGGCGTGACAAGCTTGGTATCAGAGCCTAAGGTTTTAAAGTGTCCTAGGATGTCTCAGAGCCGTGTCTAGTAGAGTCCTTCTTATCGGTGTGTTGTCGACCACACCTATAATGAGGAGACTACTTAGAGACTTAGGAATTGCACCCTTCTTTGATACTCCAGATCGTGCGATTCAGCTCAAGATAGGATGCTAATTTCCTCGTCATTTCTCATTTTCCAGATGAGTAATCCACGAGTTCGAAGCAGCGATGAGGAAATGACCCCGCCATTGAATTTGGGGAGATTGCACAAGAGTTCGTTGGGAGAATGTATCAAGTCGTGGAGGAATTGGAAGAACTTGTTGATAGGGGAACTGTTCTTGTTCCTACCAATGTACCTCACCACCGGATCATGTGGTGAGAGAATGTAAGAAACAAAAGAGGGTTGTTAGTGCTAATGAACCAGATTGTTTGATTTGCAAAAAGTGTCACTTGGGAACATGTTGGATGGCTCTTGAAATATGTTATGGCTGTGGAAAGAGGGGGAACAAGAAGAACAAATGCCCTAGGTTGGGTACACCCATCCCAATCTGCCCGATGTGCGGGAATGAATATTTGGCTTTGTGTTGTAAGTATGCTTAGCAGCATGTTAGGGGTGGCAGGTTTGGGAAATTCCAAAGGCCCACACAGCTCCGTAGACAGGTTATGGGTGGTGTTTGATGTGGGGAATTGAATTGGAAATGTTAGTATTTGGCAAACATGTTTTTCATTATATCTATAAACTTGTAATATTTTGGAAATTATGAACGAAGCTGCTGATGGAAATGAAATGGGAGTTGTTAATGAAATCTTTTTAGTGTTTGATTAATGGAGTGCATCTCCTCTTTATTCATGGTTGAGTTTGGATAGAAGGAAATCTAACAGGCTTGCTCGACTGGGTTCACTCGGTTGAGCGCCGGTCGCACTCCCTGAAGTCGGGGCATGACAGAACCACTCCGCGAGTCGTATACCCGTCGCAGAGTTGAGCAAAAAATGGTTGAATTTTTTAAGGTCGTTTTGCGGTCCATTCTGCGATTGCATATTTCCATCGTAGATTTGGCTTGAAGAATTTTGTTGGATAATTTTGCGGTCCATTCTGCGGACGCATAAGAGGTCTGCAGACCCTATACCTGTCGCAGACCGGTCCAGACCAGCCCAGTTCTTGGCATCATTTTCGCAGCCCATTTTGCGGGCAGCATAACTGTTATGCGATCCATTCTGCGATCGTAGACATGAGTTCGGAGGGCCCATTTTCCTATTTTTATAACCGACCCCTTTTTAATCAATAGCCTTTGGGTCTTATTTTGGAATGATTGTCTGATGATTTTATAGAGAGATAAGATCATTTTAGGGAGAGAAGAAGGAAACCTAGCATTCTAATCATCCAATCTTGCACCAACCTTCAAGAATCAAGGAAGTCAATCAGTGGATTATTATCTATCCGGGTAAGTCCTTCTCCTAAGCTTTCATGCAAGAGGTTATGAGTTCTAGTGTATTGTGGGGTTGGAAATAGGCCATGCATGTGACAATAGGTTGTAGTATGTGGGATTAATGAACCATTTTTGTTAGTTTCTTGTTGAAATTGGTTAAGGGAGGAAGGGATTACCATTGTACAACTTAATAGTCTATTTTGCATACTAGGTGTTTAACAAACTTCCTAAGAGAGTTACACCATGGGAATCCTTCTAGTTATTAACCGATTTTTGCTATCTTCCTATAGATTGTTGTTGCTAGAAGTGTTGGGGCATTATAGTAACTTATAGGAAGCTCAAACAAGGTATGTTGGCTAAACTACTCTCTTAGAATTAAATCCCATGATGTTCCCGTAAGTTTCAAGTATGGTTGGCTCAAGTTCCTTATTCCCATGGTCTGAGTTGTTCCCAATAAATTTGATTGTCTCGAGTAAGCAAAGTGTCGAGAATTACGTATTCAAATGTGTTCTGAATGTTCCTATCACATTATGTTATCCTTTGGGAATGTGTTCAAGAATGATATGTGTATTAAAATGTTATGTCTTTGAGTCATGTTTCAAATGAAAGTCCATTATGCTTAACTTGGAAAGAATTCTCCATGCGTCTAAAACTCTAATTGCTTATATGTGTACCTGAAGTTTTGATTTGAAATGCCTTGTTGTTGGTAATCTATAAAGATGCTTGAAAGTGAAAGAAGTGGGTTGGAGATGTAAAGCGTGGCCACCATGCCAATAATGAAAGTTATACTTGTGGCCAATGGTGCCAAGGAAATGAAATGATGGGAGAAATGTTATGAAATAAGCCTTGATTCAACTGTTCCAAACTGACTTCGAAAATAGATTTGCCTAAAAGCTTATGTACCCAAGGCATACCTAAATGTAGTTATTTTAACTAATGCTATGTTTTGTAAGTATTTCCAATGTGTTTTTAGCTCTCATGTCTTAATAAGTTGAAATTGTGTATTGCCCTTTTTGGGAAAAAGTATTTCAAGAACAAATGATGTATTATACATTTATTATTTTAACTTGTGCTTCAATTGCCAATCATTTTACTCCATTTCTTGGAAAGAAATCCATTATGTTTAAAGTCTTCGTTACTAATAAACCTAAAGTTGTGATTTTTGGAATATTCTATTTGTTGATTATGATGATGATCCATGAAAGTAAAGAAATGAAAATGTGGAATATGAAATACGGCCAATGTGCCACGAATGAAGAATCATAAGTATGGCCAAGAGAGCCAAGAAAATAATGATATTGTGAATGGTTGAAAGTACTAATGAAGATATTTATAGTGTGAATGATAATAAGGTGAATATAACATATGTTTGTACTTTTGTTTCCCTTATGTGCAAAACAAAATATTTTTGGGAGTATCATTAGCAAACTGACGAAGGGTGGGACGTAAGGCCCACACCCGAAACTACACGTACCGGTGTAGGAGTGGATTTTGATTATTCCCCTTATTTAGGATGAGACTAAAATATTGATGTGATTGTGATTATTCCCCTTAATTAAGATGAGATTGTTGATAGCTTTGGATTTAATGTCGACTCACACGGCATATGTGGGGAGACGACCTAGCCGGTTGGGTGGTGATAGGATGCCATGTTGCGCACATGGTGGTACTACTCTTGGTAACACCTTTTTTTTTGCATCACATGTCAAACCACATTGTTCGTGGGGAGATGGACTAGCCGATCGGGCGTGATCGGACTCCGTGCTAAAAACACGATGGTATATCGATGCTAATGATCTCCCGACCAAAAATATATATTATTTTCGTATTTTGAAATTTGTTATGTTTTAACTGGGCATTTTGATATTGTTGATTGAGACTTGTTGTTTATATGGTTTTCCCTCTTCTTATATTGGCATTCTATTTTGAAAGAGGACATTTAGCTTTACATACTAGTGCTATTCCATATGTACTAACATCCCTTTTTGTCGAGGGCGCTGCATCTTCAATCGATACAGCGGTTACTCTCTATTCAGCAGATTTTGGTGAGCCCTACTATGTTCCGGGCTTCATGTCATTTGACGTTGTACTTTATAATTTGAGGTATAGTCGGGGCCTTGTCACCGGCACTTCCATACTACTCTTATGTTTTACTTAGAGGCTACGTAGAAAAGTTGTGGGTGGTGTATGATGTTGGGAATTAATCTAGAAAGTGTTGGTACTTAGGCAAATATGTTTTTCATTATATCTATAAACTTGTATTATTTTGGAAATCATAAATGAATATACTTTAGTAATGGAAAATATTGTGGAACACTTGACTCTTCTCATGTCTATCACTTGTATTGGTTCTTATATTGTTAATGGGCAAGATTGGATAGAAGTCATCTAGCAGGCTTGCTTAACCAGGGTATCTCAGTTGAGCACTGTTTGTGCTCCCCGAGGTCGAGGCGTGACAGGTAGCCAGGATATATATTCAAAACCAAGTTAGGAGTACTTACCCTAAAGATTTGGATGAAATCCCTTTCCAAGATCACATTGGTCCGCTCTCTAAAACTCAAAAATGGTAAAAATGAGCCCAAAATCTTGAAATTGGACAATTTATACCCCTTGCACCATTAACCCTTCGCGATCGTAGCTATTACCTTCATGATCGTGATGCACAAGATGCCCAGCTCCATTTGATCTTCGCGGTCGAGAGCCCTAGCTTCGCTACTGCGATGCATTGTTGTGCATCAGCAAAATCTATAATTTATACCTTTTAGTAGAATGGCTATAATATATTGTACAGATGTCTAAATGAAAAATAACTTAAATAAATAGAAACTTGTAATGACCTAGCAGGTTATTTTGTATATTTGAGCCTCGTTTCCCTATTTGATGTTCCCCGTATGTATATGACGAGCACAAAACACACATTTAATTTATGATCGCTAATCAAATATAGTATAGTATAATATAGTATCCACAAGGATTGGATTTAAACAGTATTCTTGTAGTTTCTAGCTAGATTGCTATCCAGGAGGATCAACAATCGAGATTTATATGATTAAAGCTATTGACTAGTGACTATCAAGACAAAGGCGAAGCAAACAAAGTTATCAGCGGGAGAAGATAGGGTTTTGATACGATAGGTGCAAGAGAATTGTTCGGGATCTAACTCTAGATAATACACTTCTAATGTTCAAGTAAGTCTCTCGAATTCACTCAATTATTAGTTCAAACGTTCAGCAAAAACTCCTCTCTCGATTAAATCTTAACCTTACGAGATGAACCAATTTAAGCACTGTGAAGATATGTAAGAATGCCTAGTGGATTGATCTTTAGGAAAACCTCTTTCGATTATTCTCCTAACTAGGTTTAATCAATGATTCAACTAGCCTCTTTCAATTACTAAGAAGCATCTATCAACTCAACCAACAATATAACGCAAAGATATCACAAGTTATCCCTCTCTCGATTACATGAACTAGTGAATATAGATGCAATAATTAAATCATCCAAAAAGATTCAATACATAAAGCTAGAGTTATAATCCAAAAACAATCATCAATATACAAAATCCATCAAACCCTAAAGGGAACTACTCCATAGATATGGAGCAATTCATCACAAATATAATGAAAGTATAGGAAAACATAAATTTGATCCAAACTCGGGTCTTGAGTGAGGAAAGAATGATGAAATCCTTGTCCTTGTGTTCTTCCAACTCCTACTTAGTTTCCTTAGGTCTAAAGTATGTCAAATGTCCAGAAAATAATATTTTTCCATGTATTTATACCAAGTAGGGTCGGGCCCAAACGAAATCACCCTTTCCTAGCCGAAATGGGAAACTTGCAAAGTTATTCTTTTTCATGTGTCGCCGGCTGTGTCGCAGAAGTGCTTTTTCTTGTGAGACCACAGAAACCCAGCCTCTGAACTTTGTCAAACTTCTGATGCAAAATTGCACTAATGCGTCGTACAATGCTACGCATAGTGCGTCGCATTAGTGCATTGTCTCATACTGTTGCTTCTTCCTTGATTTTTGACGTCCAGAAGTGATCCTCGACCCTAGAACATCTCCATAACTCAGAATCATTCCTACAACGCATAAAATACGCAATAGTGCAAAACATTACCAATTAAAGCTCAATGCAAGTAAAGTGCAGTGAATTAGAGTTCAATAAGCAACTAAAATACAAGACTATAGCCTACCATCAACACCCCACACTTAAACTATTGCTCGTCCTCGAGCAATCAAACTACACTTCATATAGACATGGCCTTTTTAAACAACCCTCCTAACTCATCACACCAAGAATAATTAAAACAGATTAAGCACTCTAACGTAACATCCTCGCATCAAGATTTGACTCAAAAGCACCATGTATTTTTCACAACCCGCTCACTTACTCTAACACAGAGGTCAACGACATTACCTTTCCTTCATGAATAAAGTGACCTCACATAACAATAGATAGTATTTCCACACACAATAAAATTTAAGAACAATTACGAACTCAAGATAAAAAGAATTCGCTCACTCTCAAAAACAACATTCATATGCCACAAAAAGCGTACCATAGTCTTGCCCGTAGTGTACTACTCTACTAATTGAGCTCATTCAGTCAAAGATCAAGTAGGACTTTAATTGGTTGTAATGTATGGTGCGAGATGGGTAGGATACATTTAGATATAAGAGTGACTACACCTCCCTAAGCACTTTAATACATAATTACTCATTCAAAACCCCACACTTATGTCAAACCATAACTCCACCTTCACATCAATATCCATCAACTACTACTTCTTTAAGCATAAATACATCAAGAGTTACCACTATCAAGGAATATTTTTTAATACAATACAACTATTTTTCTTTTTCTTTTCTTATTCACTTCAAGTGGCTCTTACATTTTTCGAAACAGTGCACCTTTCTCATATTTCAATAGTTCCACTCAAAAGCCAACCCAACACCCCACATTTTACATTTTACAAAGTTCTTAACAAATTCAAGAGCTCACGAGAGGTAAATGGTTCAAATAGATGGTCAATGCAAATAAATGGGTAAGGCTTGTAATATGATTGCTAAAGAAACAGGATTACAAGCTCAAAGGGGTTAACTAAGATACATAAAAATTAGGTGGGCAAAACATATATTTGGCTCAATAATGAAATGCCTATAAAACTTTCATGACTGAATAAATCTACTATTTCGCTTTACAAACACACGGGGCAAGTTCTAGACATCAACTGCAATGCAGAGAATACCCAAAACCTCACATACACATGGCACGAAATGTCACGCCCCAAAACCGAAGAGCGTGACCGGCGCTCAACCGAGTGAACCCGACTGAGCAAGCCTGTTAGATTTCCTTCTACCCAAACTCATCCACGAATGAAGATAACACATATTTTCAATAATTAGAAAAACATGTGATCATGTCTACAGTACTGATTCATTACCAATACTTTTCATCATTTTTAAAGTCTCAAATGGGACAAGTAATACAACTACAACATAACATAGTTTGTCTTTTCCAACACCAATACATAACCCACACTATGTCTACGGAGCCTCTAAAATACTAAAGAGTACAATGATAGTGCCGGCAACAAGGCTCCAGCTATACCTCAAAATACTATAACACATATGAAACAAAAGATGCACAACCCCGGAATAAGATGGGGCTCACCAAGTCAGCTGGGAAGAATGAGCACCGCTATCACTGGTTAATATCCTCTGCTGTGAAACCACCTGTATCCATTAAAGATGCAGCGCCCCCGGTAAAAGGGACGTTAGTACATGTCAAATAGTACTAGTATGAAAACCAAACACCCATTAAAGAATTCAGAAATACAAAATAAATTTGATGAACCAGGGTGACAATAGAAAAGCTGTAACACCCCGGAAAATTTCGAAGTATTTAAGTGTAAAGCCCCGTAAAATTTCGCAAATAAATTTAAGGTTTCGTGGTACCGGAGTAGGTATACGTGTTTGAGGATTTTGGGTTGAACAATGCACCGAAAGTAAAGGAAACTTTTTGGCAGAAAAAATGCGTTTCTGCGGTCCATTATGCGACCGCAGAACCACTCTACGGGCCGCATAATGGCCGCAGAAGTGAGGCAGGAGAGGGTCAGTCTGGAAGCAATTATGCGGTCGATTATACGACCGCATAACTGTTTTGCGGTGCATTATGCGACCGCAGAACCACTCTACGGGCCGCATAATGGCCGCAGAAGTGAGGCAGGAGAGGGTCAGTCTGGAAGCAATTATGCGGTCGATTATACGACCGCATAACTGTTTTGCGGTGCATTATGCGACCGCAGAACCACTCTACGGGCCGCATAATGGCCGCAGAAGTGAGGCAGGAGAGGGTCAGTCTGGAAGCAATTATGCGGTCGATTATACGACCGCATAACTGTTTTGCGGTGCATTATGCGACCGCAGAACCACTCTACGGGCCGCATAATGGCCGCAGAAGTGAGGCAGGAGAGGGTCAGTCTGGAAGCAATTATGCGGTCGATTATACGACCGCATAACTGTTTTGCGGTGCATTATGCGACCGCATAACAGTTATGCGGACCGCATAGTGACCGCAGACACAGACAGATTTTTGGTCGTTTTGGTCAGCAATTATGCGACCTATATGCGGTCCGCATATTGATTATGCGATCGCAGAACCTATTTCGGAGATTTATTTTTGGGTTTTTACAACCCGACCCAACTTCGTTAAATACACACAAAGGGTCATTTGTGAGCAAAGGTTCTGATGTTTTAGAGAGAAGGGAGAGTGCTTTAGAGAGAGAGGAAACCCTAGGCTAATTATTCATCAAGTTTTGCTCAAATCTTGAAAGATTAACAAGAAAATCTCACAAGTTCTTCATCTAAGAGGTAAGGTTCCATACCCTAGTTTTCAATTTCGAATTTGGGAAAAAGATGGTTGATTAGGAGTGTGATTCTTGGGTATGAAAGTATTATTTATACATACATGTATCAATAAGATTTATGGAAAGATTGTTGAGCTTAAATAAGTAAGGATTGGGTTGTGTAGTGAAGGAAATCTTGTAAAATAACCTTGTGGTTAAATTTGCACAGCTAATGTTTGATAAAATGCTCAAATGAGCTGAGACCATGAATATATTCCTAATTATGGTTCAATTTTGTTATGTCTCAAAATAGATTGGGATTGCTAGAATTTCCGGAATGTTGTATTAATTTAAGGAAAGCTCAATTGAGGTATGTTGGCTAAACTTTCTCTCTTGGAATAAATATCCATAATGTTTCCGTAAGATCAAGTATTATTGGCTCAAGATTCCTAACTTCTATATTCCGGGTTACTCCCTATAAACTTGTTTATTCCGAATGAGCCTTATGTCGAAAGATAGATGTTCAAAGTATGGTTTGCGTATTAAAATGGTGTGACTTTGAGTCGTGTTTTAAATGAAAACTAGTATACCAATTGGGTGAGAAAAACTTGATATGCTTAAGACTCATAATTACTCATATGTGTACCTAAAGTCTTGATTGGAAATGTCGTATTGTTGATAACCTATAATGGTGATTGGAAATGAAATATTGGGGATATAATGTGTGGCCAGCGTGCCAAGAATTTAAGTTACGACTGTGGCTAGTAGTGCAAATGATTTGAGAAAATGAAATAAAGAATATGAAATGAGCCTCGACTCCATTGTTTGAAAACGATTTCGAAAATAGAATCGCCTAAAGGCTTTTGTATTCAATTCATGCCCATAAGTGGATTCTTTAACTAATGCCTTGCTTTATAAATATATCCAGTGTGAATCGAGTTCTATATACTCATGTGTTGAAATTGTACATTGTCATTTTTGGGGAAAAGTATTTCAAGAATAAATGGGGTGTCACTTGTTGATGATTTGAACTTGCGCATCAATTGCCAATTATTTTACTCCATTTTTCGAAAAGAAATCTATTGTGCTTAAATTGTGCATTTCTAATGAACTTAAAGTTGTGATTTTCAGAATATTTTATATCTTGATATTTGATGGTGATCTTGAAATTGAAAGAGGTGAAAGTGTGTAATATGAAATACGGCCATCGTGCTAGGAATAAAGAATCTTGTGAATGGCCTAATGAGCCAAAGAAATATTGTCGTTGTCAATGACTGGAAATACTAATGAGAATTTATACAATGTGAAAGATGTTGAGGTGAGTACAATTGTATTTATGATATTTCTGTTTGCAAATCAAATCAAAAATATTTTTGGGAGCATCATTAGCAAAACCGAGGAAGGGTGGGTCATAAGGCCCGCACCTGAAACTACACGTGTCGGTGTAGGGGTGGATTGTGATTATTCCCCTTATTTGGGATGAAATTGAAATCTTTGGAAAATTGTGATATTATTCCCCTTAATTGGGATGAAACTGGAACCTTTGTGGATTGGAAAAGTCAACCCACACGGCATATGTAGGAAGACGGCCTAGCTGATCGGGTGGAGATCGGATGCCATATTGTGCATATGGTGGTACTACTCTTGGTAACAACTTTCTTTCGCATCACTTGTCAAACCACATTGTTCGTGGGGAGATGGCCTAGCCGATCGGGCATGATTGGACTCCGTGCTAACAAAGACGGTGGTATATCGGTGCTAATGATCTCCCAACCAAAATTGTATATGAAGTTCGTATTTTGAAAATTATCATGATTTAACTGAACATTTGGATATTGTTAAATATGACTTGTTGTTTCTATGTGTTGCCTTTTCTGATATGGGCATTCTATTTTGAAAGAGGACTTTTAGCTATACATACTAGTTCTATTCGACAGTACTAACGTCTCTTTTACCGGGGGCGCTACATCTTTAATGGATGCAGGTGGTTCTACAGCATACGGAATTGATCAGTGATATCAGTACATTCTTTTCAGCAGATTTGGTGAGCCCCACTTCATTTCGAGGTCATGTATCTTTTGTTTCTCATGTACTATGTTTTGAGGTATAGCCGGGGCCTTGTTGCTGGCATTTCCATATTACTCTTCTATTATACTTAGAGGCTCCGTAGATAGATTGTGGGTTATTGTTGATGTTGGGAATTGAATTTGAAATGTTGGTATTTGGAAATCACGTTTTACATTAATTCTATAAAGTCGTAATATTTTGGAAATTATGAATGAAGCTGCTAATGGGAATGCAAAGGGGGTTGTTAATAGAATCGTTTTAGTGTTGATTAATGGAGTACATCTACTCTTTATTCATGGATGAGTTTGAGTAGAAGGTAATCTAACAGGCTTGCTCGGCCGGGTTTCCTCGGTTGAGCGCCGGTCGCGCTCCTCGGTTTTAAGGCATGACAATAGAATAGATAACCATTTAAACCAAAGCAAGCTTATCAAGAGCCGTCATTAACATTTATAGAATTAATTATGAGATCCTCTGTAACCACTTCCACACAAAACGGTCTCGCCGCCTCACCTCAATGTATGCGGGTGGAGGTGTAATCACAATACTCATTTTCACACAAAGCGGCCCTGCCGCCTCACCCCAATATATATGCGGGTGGAAATGCATCAACGATATCAATACCTACACAAAGTGGCCCTGCCGTCTCACCCCAATATATATATGTGGGTGGTGGTGCAACAACAATACCAAAATCATACACAATTTGGCATAGTAGTTTTCCACATAAATCACGACTTGGAATCATAACGTGTAGATGCACAATCCATAGTTTGGAACACATTCTCAATTTATAATACAATATCATGAGAGCATTTGAAACACAAATTAAACATATATCTTTGTCACAAAACTTATTCGGAATACTTAACTTGTAATAAATATCTTGGAACTTATAAGAATATTGGGGTTCCAATTCTTAAAGAAGAGTTTAGCCAACATACCTCAATCGAGCTTCCTTAAACTCTAAAATGTTCCGAAATTCTTAGCAACTTCAATCTATTGTAGAAATATAATAAATTGAACCAAAATTAGGAAGATGCTCATGGTTCTAGCTCATTTGAGCATTTTATGAAACACTAGGTGTGCATTAAGGTTTCAAGGTCCTTTTATGGAGGATTCCATCATCCCACAACCCAATATTTACCATTTTTAGCTCAACAATCTTCCTACATCCTTTGATAACACATGCATGTAAAATAAATAACTCTCATGCCCAAAAATTATCTTGCCAATTACCCATTTCTAGACAAAATTCATAATTGAGGGTTAGGGTGTAGAATCTTACCTCTAGGATGAAGACCTAGTGAGTTTCCCTTCTTAATCTTCCAAAAGTTGAGCAAGAATTGAAGAACAATTATTGAAGAACACTTTCTCACTCTAGGGCACTCTCTCTCACTCTAAAATGTCAGATTTTAGCTCAAAAATGGCCCAAATCATGTATTTAACGAAGTAGGATCAGGGTTTAAAAACCCAAAAATGGAGCTCCGGAACAAGGTCTGCGATCGCATATGTGATCACATAATCGATATGCGGACCTCATATCGATCGCATAATTGGTACCCAAAACTGGCAAATATCTGCCTGGGTCTGCAGTCACTATGCGACTCGCGGACCTGTTCTGCGGTCGCATAATGAACCGCAGAACAATTCTGCGATCGCATAGTCTACCGCAGAATGGCATCCAAACTGACCCTCTCCTGCCTCACTTCTGCGGCCATTATGCGGTCCGCAGAGTGATTTTGCGGTCGCATAATGGACCGCAGAAATGCATTTCGCTGCCAAAACTTTTCCTTTACTTTCTAGTACATTTTTTAACCCAAAATGTCCGAGCCGCGGTGAGCTTGCATTTCTACAATCCTCAAACACATAAGCCTAGTCCGGCGTCATGAAACATTATTTTTCTTTTGCGAAATTTTACGAGGCCTTACATTCTCCCCCACTTAGGATCATTCGTCCTCGAATGAGGATAAAAATTTCTTATTAGCATCGCATTCAACTCAGTTTTCATACCACACACCATCAGCCCCATATTTGACTAACTCCCTAAATTCCCAAAAGTTTTGCCAGAGTTTTCCTTGTAACTAGGACTATCCACCTGTCAGAGAGCCCCAGAAACACATCCTTAAAACATATACATAATCCAACAACTTAACATAATACAAAACAACACCAATTGTGGCCTCACAAGCAATTATATTACCAGAACGGAATACCCTTAACATCAAATGTACAAATCATACATAATTCATAGAAAGTATCTTTTAGCATTTTCATAAGGCACAACTCATAAATACATAGTTATTCAAATAAATAAGGATACTTTTTCTTCATTTCTTCCTCGGTCTCCCAAGTAGCCTCTTCAACCTGTTGGCTTCGCCATAACACTTTCACAGAGGCAATTTCTTTATTTCTCAATTTTCGTACTTGCCGATCAATAATAGAAACCGGAATCTCTTCGTAAGTCAATTTATCATTTACCTCAATAGTCTCAACCGGAACAATGAGTGTCGGATCTCCAACTACTTTCTTCAACATAGACACATGAAACATCGGGTGTACCAATGATATCTCAGGTGGTAGCTCAAGCTTGTACGCCACCTCACTGATCCTCTGAATGATTTTGTACGGTCTGACATACCTCGGATTCAATTTCCCTTTCTTACCAAATCGCATTACACCCTTCATGGGGTAAACTTTCAAGAATACCCAATCATCTTCTTTGAACTCCAAATCCCTACGACGAACATCCGAATAGGATTTCTAACGACTCTGAGCAGTCTTCAACCGCTCCTTAATGATTTTAACTTTTTTCATAGCCTGATGCACGAGGTCTGGCCCTATCATCTCTGCTTCCCCAATCTCGAACCACCCAATGGGAGAACTACATCTCCTACCATATAAAGCCTCGAACGGTGCCATCTGAATGCTAGCATGGTAGCTATTGTTGTATGCAAATTCTATGAGTGGTAAATGATCATCCCAGCTACCTTTGAGGTCTAGAACACAAGCGCACAACATATCCTCAAGCGTCTGAATAGTCCGCTCTGCCTGCCCGTCAGTCTGCGGGTAAAACGCTGTACTAAGATTCACTTGAGTACCCAAACCTTGCTGAAATGTTTTCCAAAAGTTAGCAGTGAATTGTGCTCCCCGATCAGAAATGATGGAAACTGGGGTGTCATGCAACCTGACTATTTCTTTGATATACAACTGAGCATATTGTTCCTCTGTGTCGGTAGACTTAACCGGCAAAAAGTGTGCTGATTTCGTGAGTCGACCACAATCACCCAAATTGAGTCAAACTTGCGCGGAGTGCGTGGTAATCCTACCACAAAGTCAATATTAATCATTTCCCACTTCCACATTGAAATTTCTATGTTCTGTGCCAACCCACCGAGCCGTTGGTGTTCGGCCTTCACTTGCTGACAAATTGTACACTTCGCCACAAATTTTGCTACATTCCTCTTCATATCATTCCACCAATAGACTTTCTTAAGATCATGATACATTTTCGTAGAACCTGGGTGTACGGAATACCTAGAAGTGTAAGCTTCAGTCATAATTCTTTCACGGAAACCATCCACATTTGGAACACATAGTCGCCCTTGGTACCTTGGTGTACCATCATCCATGCCAAGAGAAAAGGCCATAGTCTTATGTTTATGAATCCCCTCTTTCAATTGCACCAACAATGGATGGTTGTATTGCTTCTCTTTGACTTTCACAACAAGCGATGATTCAGCCCTATTTTGCACAATTACCCCTCCTTCACTAGAGTCCGGAAGACGAACTCCCAAACTAGTCAATCGGTGAACTTCCTTGGCCAATGGCCTTTGATATGCCTCCAAGTGAGCCAAACTACCCATGGATTTCCAGCTAAGAGCATATGCCACAACATTGGCCTTTCCCGGATGATATAGAATATCAATGTCGTAGTCCTTGAGTAACTCAAGCCATCTTCTCTGCCTCAAATTCAATTCCTTCTGCTTGAAAATATATTGAAGGCTCTTATGGTCCATGAATATATCCACATGGACCCAATATAAATAATGACGCCAAATTTTCAATGCAAATACCACTGTCGCAAGTTCTAAATCATGTGTTAGATAGTTCTTTTCATGATTCTTGAGTTACCTAGAAGCATAAGCTATAACCTTGCCATGTTGCATTAATACACATCCAAGCCCGATTCTTGAAGCATAACAATATACCACAAATCCATCTATACCCTCCGGTAGAGTCATAATCTTGCTTTCAACTCTTGGAAACTCCTTTCACAAGCATCTAATCATTGGAACTTAATTTTCTTCTATGTCAATTTAGTCAATGGAGAGGCGAGAGTAGAAAACTCCTCCACAAACTTTCTGTAATATCCAGCTAAGCCTAAGAAACTGTGAATCTCTGTTGGAGTTGTAGGCCTCAGCCAATTCTTCACAGCTGAAATTTTCTGAGGATCAACCTTAATTCCCACACTAGAGACTACATGACCCAAGAATATGACCGATTCAAGCAAAAATTCACACTTTGAAAACTTTTCATATAACTAGTGTTGATGTAGGGTTTGCAGAACTACCCTGAGATGATCGGCATGGTCTTCTCGACTTCGTGAATATACAAGAATATCGTCAATAAACACTATCACAAAAGAGTCAAGGAATGGCTTTAAAACTCGATTCATAAGATCCATGAAGGCTGCTGGGGCATTTGTTAGCCCAAAAGACATCACTAGAAACTCAAAATGCCCATACCGAGTCCTAAAAGCTCTTTTCGGAACATCATGTTCCCTGATCTCCAATTGGTGATACCCGGATCTTAAATAAATCTTGGAGAAGTACCTCGCACCTTGCAATTGATCAAAAAAGTCATCTATCCTTGGCAGTGGGTACTTATTCTTGATTGTGACCTTATTAAGCTGCCGATAGTCAATACACATTCTCAGTGACCCATCTTTCTTTCTTACAAAAAGGACTGGTGCGCCCCAAGGCGACACACTCGGCCGGATGAAACCCTTTTCTAATAAATTTCTTAATTGTTCCTTAAGGTCCTTCAATTCTATCGGTACCATTCTGTAAGGTGGAATAGATATAGGATGCGTGTCTGGCATCACATCAATACCAAAATCAATCTCCCTATCTGGTGGGATCCCAGGGAGTTCATCCGGAAAGACTCCCGAAAATTCATTCACAACAGGCACGGACTCAAGTGTGGGTGCCTCAACATCGGTATCTGTAACCCGGACCAAATGGTAAATACGTCCCTTGTTGATCATCTTTGTGGCCTTAAGGTAGGAAATAAACCTACCCTTTGGCACCACATCATCACCCTTCCACTCAATAACTGGCTCATTTGAAAATTCAAAGCTAACAGTTCTGGTTCGGCAATCAAGCTTGGCAAAACATGAAGAAAGCCAATCCATCCCCATTATCACATCAAAATTGACCATTCTCAATTCAATAAGATCGGCCACGCTGTCCCGACCACACAACGTGACAACACAATCCCTATAAACTCGTATGGCCAAAATAGACTCACCAACCGGAGTAGATATAGAGAACGACTCATGAAGTTATTCTGGTTCTATCCCAAATTACATAGCAACATAAGGGGTGACATATGACAAAGTGGAATCGGGATCAATAAGAGCATATACATCATGGGATTGGACAGACAATATACCTGTGACAACATCTAGAGAAGCCTCTGAATCCTAACACCTCCGCATAGCATAAAATTTGTTGGGTCCTCCCAAATTCTGTGCACCACCCCTAGCTGCACCATGTCCTGCGAACGTTGGGGTGCCTCGAGCTGGAGGTGCTGTGGATGTAGTAGCTGCAGAATTAGCTGGCTGCACCACACCTCTGCCCATGTTTCGGTGAGACGAGCGGCAATCTCTCTGAATTTGACCCCTCACATCGCACCCATAGCATATAAGTAGGTCTATGAAGCAGGCCCCAAAATGCATCCTCCCACACTTAGGGCATGGGAACCTCCGCTGCTGAAATCTTCTGTCGAACCGACCCTGCTGGTGGGGTCCCATGTTGCCCTGACTGGGTCCATATGACTGTGCACCCATCGAAGACTGGGCAAATGATTGGGATGGTCCTAATGACCCTCCCCTGAATTCTAACCTACCACCACCACCACCGGAAGAACCACCAAAGTTGCCCGCGGAGCGGGCCTTGCTGCTACTCTGATGCTCCATTCTATTCTTCAATTTGCGGGTCTCTGTGGCTTGAGCAAATGCCACCATCTTACCATAGTTCATATCGGAATTCAAGGCAGTTGTAGAGGCCTCACCAAGGGTCTAAGGCCCTCTACAAACCGGCGCACTCTAGCCTCCATAGTGGGTAACATATAAATAGTATACTTGGACAGGCGCGCAAACTCCATATGATACTCCCCATATTCATACTACCCTGCTTTAGGATTTTAAACTCAGCAGCACGGGCTGCCTTAGTTTTGGCAGGCACAAAATGATCCATAAAGGCATCGATGAACTCACCCCACCTTACCGGAGGGCTTCCCTCCTCACAGGATTCCTCCCACAACTCAAACCAAGAAAAGGCCACCCCTTTCAGGCGGTAGGAGGCCAACTCCACTCCTTCCGTATCTGTAGCATGCATAACCCGAAGAGTCTTGCGCATCTCATCAATGAAGTCCTGGGGGTCCTCCTTGGGATCAATACCCGTAAACACTGGAGGATCTAACTGTAGAAACTTGTCCACCCTGGAACTAGCAGATTCCCCTGGCTGACTGGAAGAAGTAATCCCAACACTCGATCTCTGGGCCTGGGAAGCCACTCTCTGTGTCAACATCTATATGGCTCCCCTAAGATCAACATCAGACACACCAGAATCGGAAGCTAGAGCTGGAGGTGGAACTGGAATATCAGTTGGAGGGACCGTTGCACCTTCAGTAGGTGTAGGGACAGGTGCGGTCTGATCAGTTGTGGTAGAATCAGGTAGCGTAGTAACTGGGGGAATATCCTCACCCCTGGGGTGCTCACCCGCATCATCAAATATAGGATCAACTGCCACTCCTGGGGTGACATTGGCTCTTTGGCCAGTTCTTGCCTTCTTCTTAGGTGCCATGTACTGAAAATTAGAGCAACTTAGGAGTTAAAGGAGGAACAATCTTACAACCAGCTTTATCGCACGATCAAGAACATGAAAGAGGGGTATTATTCCTAAATGCCTATGTAGCATCCTAATTATAGATGTGGTCGACAACACATCGATAATAAGGAATCTACTAGACACGGCTCCGAGACATCCTAGGACACTTTAAAACCTTAGGCTCTGATACCAAGTTTGTCACGACCCAAAATTGAGGAGCGCGACCGGCGCTCAACCCAGTGAACCCACCGAGCAAGCCTGTTAGATTTTCTTCTACCCAAACTCATCCATGAATGAAGATAACACATATTTTCATTAATTAGACAAAAACGTGATCATGTCTACAATACCGATTCATTACAAATAGTTTTCATCATTTTTAAAGTCTTAAATGGTACAAGTAATACAACCACAACATAACATAGTTTGTATTTCCCAGTACCAATACACAACCCATACTATGTCTACGGAGCCTCTAAAATACTAAAGAGTATAATGATAGTGCCGGCAACAAGGTTCCGGCTATACCTCAAATTACAATAACACATACGAAACAAAATATGCACAACCTCGGAATGAGATGGGGCTCACCAAGTCAGCTGGGAAGAATGAGCACCGCTATCACTGGTCAATATCCTCCGCTGCGGAATCACCTGCATCCATTAAAGATGCAGCGCCCCCGGTAAAAGGGACGTTAGTACATGTCGAATCGTACTAGTATGAAAACCAAACACCAATTAAAGAATTCAGAAATACAATATAAATATGATGAACCAGGGCGACAATAGAATAGCATAGTTAACCGTTTAAACCAAAGCAAGCTTATCAAGAGCCGTCATTAATATTTATAGAATTAAAGATGAGATCCTCTCTAACCATTTCCACACAAAGCGGCCCCGCCGCCTCACCCCAATGTATGCGGGTGGAGGTGTAATCACAATACCCATTTTCACACAAAGCGGCCCCGCCGCCTCACCCCAATATATATGCAGGTGGAAATGCATCAACGATACCAATACTTACACAAAGCGGCCCTGCCACCTCACCCCAATATATATATGTGGGTGGTGGTGCAACAACAATTCCAAAATCAAACACAAAGCGGCCTTGCCGCCTCACCCCAATATATGCGGGTGGAGGTGTAACCCCAATCACATTCTCTACACAATTTGGCATAGTAGTTTTCCATATAAATCACTACTTGGAATCATAACGCGTAGATGCACAATTCATAGTTTGGAACACATCCTTAATTTATAATACAATATCATGAGAGCATTTTAAGCACAAATTAAACATATATCTTTGTCACAAAACTTATTCGGAATACTTAACTTGTAATAAATATCTTGGAACTGACAAGAATATTGGGGTTCCAATTCTTAAAGAAGAGTTTAGCCAACATACCTCAATCGAGCTTCCTTAAACTCTAAAATATTCTGAAATTCTTAGCAACTTCAATCTAGTGTAGAAATATAATAAATTGAAACAAAATTAGGAAGATGCTCATGGTTCTAGCTCATTTGAGCATTTTATCAAACACTAGGTGTGCATTAAGGTTTCAAGGTCCTTTTATGGAGGATTCCATCATCCCACAACCCAATCTTTACCATTTTTAGCTCAACAATCTTCCTACACCCTTTGATAACACATGCTTATAAAACAAATAACTCTCATGCCCAAATATTATCTTGCCAATTACCCATTTCTAGACAAAATTCATAATTGAGGGTTAGGGTGTAGAATCTTACCTCTAGGATGAAGACCTAGTGAGTTTCCATTCTTAATCTTCCAAAGTTTAAGCAAGAATTGAAGAACAATTATTGAGGAACACCTTCTCACTCTAGGGCACTCTCTCTCACTCTAAAATGTCAGATTTTAGCTCAAAAATGGCACAAAGCGTGTATTTAACGAAGTAGGATCAGGTTTTAAAAACCCAAAAATGGAGCTCCGGAACAAGGTCTGCGATCGCATATGCGATCGCATAATTGATATGCAGACCACATATCGGTCGCATAATTGGTTCCCAAAACTGGAAAAAATTGGCCTGGGTCTGCGGTCACTATGCGGCCTGCAAACCTTGTCACGCCCCAAACCTGGGGGTGAGACCGGCACCTGGTACCTCACCTATCCTTGAGTACCAACTTGCAACTAAGAGAATCTGAACATATAATATCATACTTTGGCCATGGGCCACATTGCAAGACAGTTTGCGAAGCAAAATATAAAACTAAATGGATACCAACACTGACTAAACATCAATATAAAGCTGGGCCGGCAAGGCCGTCATAACTACTACAGCTGACAAACCAACAAAATATACATACAAGGCATACAAGCCCAACATACTGCACTAACTGATAGATTATGTCTACAAGCCTCTACTGAGGGATGTACCATGATCGGAACAGGGCCCCTATCTACCCATAATCTATATACATATATACACAAGATGTACACAAAACTTCTAGACCCGACAACTCCGAAGGACGTGGAGCTTACCGATAAAGCTGAACTGGGGCAACACCTACTGACGAGGTCTACCTGCCTGTCTGTCTGAACCTGTACGCATGAAATACAGCGTCCCCAGAAAAAGGGATGCCAGTACGAAATAATGTACCGAGTATGCAAGGCAATAAAATAACTGAAAGCTGAAACTGAACTTATAATATAATAACTGGAAGTAACTGGGAGTCAAAGATGATCTGGAGATATACTTACCTGCTGATACTGACTCAACTCTCTCAATATAGTAAGTAAAATAAGTGTCCGGTCCTATAAGGCTCGGAACGTGTAATTGCTCCGCCGTAGTAGGCTCGCTCATAGGCACTCGGCCATACTAGGCTCTGTATCTCAGCCATTCTGGGCTCGCTCATAGGCGCTCGGCCACAGTAGGCTCAGTATATAACTTACCATCTGATCAGAGGTTGCCCAATAGGGGCCTGCCCATCGATTATAGCTCGATGGTGGTGAAAATATTGTAATATTGTGTATATATATAGACTCTCTGCTCTCTTGACTGGAAGAAAATAATACTTAACTGAATATTAAGTCCTGATAAGGGAGAATACTGTAACTTCTGAGACTAGGATAATGTGAATAAATTCATGAATATGAACTTCTCTTTATGTCTCGTTGTCAAACATATGTAGTTACGGGATCATGCCAAAATGAAGGAAAGATTTAGCCTTAACATATCTAGAGTGGGGAAAATTCGTATGATATTCTTGAGAAGGATTGCACCATACTCCCTTAGAATCGTAAAATCCCGTTGCTATTATAATATGGAGTCTCATATGAATTTCCAAATTCTCTCACCTTCGTTTTTGGATTTGCCTTTCTATATAACTCCCTTACCAAATGAATTTTGATATTAATTCAAGATAAGTGTAGGGATGACTAATATAACTTCCCTTTCTAGTCTCACTTATTCATAGTTCTATGAGAAGTATGCCACTGATTTGTAATGAACTTATGAATCCTTCTTCTTTGGATTGTCAAGACATTTTTCACAAGAAAATGAATGAAAATTATCAAGAAGATGATTAGAAACAAAGGCAAATAAATGATAAAGTCCAACTATGGAGATCTCTGAGTTTAGGATATTTTGTTTGCAAGGAATGGCTAAGGACATTATCCATGTGTCCTCCTAATTTAATTGCCTAAGTCAAGAGTCACTATTAACTTCCTCCACTTGCTGCCACATGGGGGAGGGGTTGCCCCCACCTACAATTATCCACAAATCCTTAATTACATGGTTAATTTTCCATTAAACCAATAATTAATCAATTACCCACGTAATTATGAATTATCTCAAACTACTTAAAATACTACTCATTTTTAAATCATACTATCATGGTCATATCATATCTTGTATGGCACTAGTCCATAAATACGGGTATTATAGCTCGGACCGTATTTTATTTCAAATTGCCAAACTTCGACGAAACTCATTTTCTTCTATTTGCTCACCCTCTCTCCTTTACGAATTTACTCATCACGTGTTTGAAATAGCATAATGCTTATAATCCCAAAATAACATCATTCCCAAACTTACGTCGATTAACTTACGACAAAACTTTAACGTATGAAAACGCGAGATGTAACATCCTTCCCCCCTTAGAAACATTCGTCCTCGAATGTTTATTCTTAGAGACTTTGGGAAAAGTTTGCCAGAGTCTCCTCCGTACACTAGATTAAAACCAACCTGTACGTAGCCAGAAAACATACTATACATGCCACACATAGCCAATGTCTACAAATAGCAACACTTGGCCTCACACAGCTGTCCATTATAAATTCTGAAAGTCAAAAATAAGGGCTTACCTGATGACCTACTGGCCTGAATAGAGTTGTGCTGAGGTATCCCACCTCGAGCCATATCTTCAGTTTGAAATAGGTGGGGGTATTTAGACTTCATTTCTTCCTCCGCTTCCCACGTCATCTCTTCCACATTCTTGCTTCTCCATAAGACCTTCACGGAGGCTACCTCCTTATTCCGTAGCTTGCGGATTTGTAGGTCTAGGATGGAAACCGAAATTTCCTCGTATGACAAGTCCTCCATAATCTGTACATCATCCGTGGGCACTACTCGGGTAGGATCGCCAATGCACTTCCGTAACATAGATACATGAAAAATCGGATGGACAGACTCCAATTCTGAGGGCAATTCTAACTCATAAGCTACTTGGCCCACTCTTTGAATAATCCTATAAGGCCCAATATACCGTGGTCTAAGCTTGACTTTCTTGCCAAACCTTATCACGCCCTTCATAGGTGACACCTTTAAGAATACCTAGTCATTAACCCCGAACTCTAAGTCTCATCGCCGCATGTCAGAATATGACTTCTAACGACTCTGGGCTGTCAACAGTCGTTCCTAGATAAGCTTTACTTTCTCTACGGCTTGCTGAACCAGGTCTGGCCCATGTAACCCAGATTCTCCAATATCAAACCACCCTATAAGAGATCTGCACTTACATCCATACAAAGCCTCGTACGGAGCCATCTGGATACTAGAGTGGTAACTATTATTATATGCAAACTCGATAAGAGTTAAATGTTCATCCCAACTTCTTTTAAAATCTAACACACATGCTCGTAACATATCCTCGAGCGTCTGAATTATGCGCTCGGCTTGTCCATAAAACTCTGGATGAAAAGTTGTGCTGGGATTTACCTGACTCCCTAGACCTTTCTGAAATGACCTCCAAAAATGTGTTGTAAACTGGGCCCCATGGTCAGATATAATAGATACTGGTACTCCGTGTAGCCGCACTATCTCCTTAATATATAACTTTGCATAGTCTTGTGCTGTATATGTAGATCTAACCGGTAGGAAATGAGCTGATTTCGTGAGCCTATCGACTATCACCCGTATGGAATCAAACTTACGATGAGAACGAGGTAAACCCGTGATAAAGTCCATGTTTATCGCCTCCCATTTTCCACGTCGGGATCTCTATAGTCTGTATTAGCCCTCTGGGCTTCTGGTGCTCTACCTTCAGCTGCTGGCAACTAGGACACTGAGCGACAAACTCAGAAATGTTCTTTTTCATATCGTTCCACCAGTACACATCCTTAATGGCATGATACATCTTCGTCGACCCGGGATGAATGGAGTACCACGAATAATGTGCCTCTAACATAATCCTGTCCCGTAGCCCTGCCACATCTGGAACACACAAACGAACCATGTATCTAAGGACCCCATCTCCTTGAGCTCTAACAACGGCTTCTTCTGCTGCGGAACTCACTCTCTCAACTCGACCAACTCTAGGTCCTCGTACTGCCTCTCCTTTACTTCAGCTATGAGAGATGATTTTGCAGTATTTTGGAGTACAAATCCACCATTGCCATAGTCTACTAACCGAACCCCCAAACAAGCCAATTGATGAATCTCTCTAGTTAATTGTCTTTTCTCGGCCTCTACATATGCTAAGCTACCCATAGATCGGCGACTTAAGACATCTGCTACCACATTAGCTTTGCCTGGATGGTAGAGAATGTTAACATCGTAATCTTTTAATAACTCAAGCCATCGCCTCTGTCGCAAATTCAACTCTTTTTGCTTAAAGATATATTGCAGGCTTTTATGATCTGTAAATACATCAACATGAACACTATATAAATAATGCTGCCATATCTTAAATGCATGGACAACTGCGGCTAACTTGAGGTCGTGGGCTCGTGCTTCCTTAACTGCCTTGAAGCATACGCAATTACCTTCCCATGTTGCATTAGGACACATCCTAACCCGACACCTGAAGCATCACAATACATGGCATAACCATTTGGACCCTCTAGAAGCGTTAGAACTGGCGCTGAGGTCAACCTGTTCTTAAGCTCTTGGAAACTCTTCTCGCAACCCTCTGTCCACTGAAACTTAGTTGCTTTCTGCGTCAACTTCGTCAATGATGTCGAAAGGGAAGAAAAAC